>CM076583.1:1057535611-1057618609 GCA_034641835.2 Pinus albicaulis
CCCAACAAGTCAATCAATCTCTCGAATAGTTTTAAATATCTAGAAGTTTTTTATTTTCATATCCATGGTCTCAAACAATGAGAGAAAAAAACTTTTATATTCAATGTATGTAAAACACAAATTAGCCATATCTCTAGAATAGATCTAAATAGAACTTTTTCATTTTCATATCCATTGTCTCAAACAATGAGAGAGAAAAAAACCTTTTATATTGAACATGTAAAACACAAATTAGCCATAAAAGTTTCCCATTGAAACCACAAGTGATTTGATACAAAACATTGGTTTTAACCTAAGAGTAAATGCCCCTACAAGTCAATCGATCTCTCGAATAGTTTTAAATATCTAGAAGTTTTTCATTTTCATATCCATGGTCTCAAACAACGAGAGAAAAAACCTTTTATATTCAATGTATGTAAAGCACAAATTAGCCATATCTCTAGAATAGATCTAAATAGAAGTTTTTCATTCTCATATCCATGGTCTCAAACAATGAGAGAGAAAAAAACCTTTTATATTCAACATGTAAAACACTTAAGAATTATGCATAAAAGTTTCCCATTGAAACCATAAGTGATTCGATACAAAACATAGGTTTAAATAACCTAAGAGTAAATACCCCTACAAGTCAATCAATCTCTTGAGTACTTTTAAATATCTAGAAGTTTTTAATTTTCATAGCGATGGACTCAAACAATGAGAGAAAAAACATTTTATATTCAATGTACATGTAAAACACAAATTAGCCTTATCTCTAGAATAGATCTAAATAGAAGTTTTTGATTCTCATATCCATGGTCTCAAACAATGAGAGAGAAAAAAACCTTTTATATTCAACATGTAAAACACTTGAATTAGCCATAGAAGTTTCCCGTTGAAACCATAAGTGATTTGATAAAAAACATAGGTTTTAACCTAAGAGTCAATATATGTAAAACACAAATTAGCCATAGCTGTAGAGAATAGATCTAAATAGAAGTTTTTCATTTTCATATCTATGGTCTCAAACAATGAGAGAGAAAAAAACCTTTTATATTCAAAATGTACATATAACTTATTTAGAAACAAAAAGTAATTTAATACAAAACATATAGGTTTTAAACAATTACATAGTTTTTAACTTTCATATCCATGGTCTCAAACAATCAGAGAGAACTTTTTTATTCAACATGTAAAAAAAAAATTAGCCATAAAAGTTTCCCATTGAAACCAAAAGTGATGTGATACAAAACATATAGGTTTTAAAACCTAATCTAGTAAATGCCCCTACATTCAAACTTTAGAATAGATCTAATTAGATTTTTTTCATTTTCGTATCCATGGTAGTTCTATAGGCAGAGTCTGTAAAGGGCCTCGTAGCCTCTGGATCTCATCTTATATGAAAGGTGACATATCTAGTAAATTCCCCTACAGTCAATCTCTGGAATATATCTAAATGCCCCTACAGTAAATGCCCCTACCGTCACCATGTATATGGTATTTAGAAAAAAAAAAGTAATTTGATAGAAAAGTTTTTAACCAAGTATATAGTTTTTCATTTTCATATCCATGATATCAAACAATGAAAGAGAAAAAAACCTTTTATATTCAATGTATGTACAACAAAAATTAGCCATAAAAGTTTTCCATTGAAACCAAAAGTGATTTTATACAAAACATATAGGTTTTAAGCTAATCTAGTAAATGCCCCTACATTCAATCTTTAGAATAGATCTAGAATTAGAAGTTTTTCATTTTCATATCCATGGTAGTTCTGTAGGCAGAGACTGTAAAGGGCCAGGTAGCCTCTGGATCTCATCTTTTATGAAAGGTGACATATCTAGTAAATGACCCTACAATCAATCTCTGGAATAGATCTAAATGCCCCTACAGTAAATGACCCTACAGTCAACATGTATATAGTATTTAGAAACAAAAAGTAATTTGATACAAAATATAGGTTTTAACCAAGCATATAGTTCTTCATTTTCATATCCATGGTCTCAAACAATGAGAGAGAAAAAACCTTTTATATTCAACATGTAAAACACAATGTAGCCATAAAATTTTCCCATTGAAACCAAAACTTATTTGATATGAAACATATAGGTTTTAAAACCTAATCTAGTAAATGCCGCTACATTCAATCTTTAGAATATGTAGATCTAATTAGAATTTTTTCATTTTCATATCCATGGTAGTTCTATAGGCAGAGTCTTTAAAGGGCTACGTAGCCTCTGGATCTCATCTTTTATGAAAGGTGGCATATCTAGTAAATGCCCCTACAGTCAATCTCTGGAATAGATCTAAATTCCCTTACAGTAAATGCCCCTACAGTCAAAATGTATATAATATTTAGAAACAAAAAGTAATTTCATACAAAACATAGGTTTTAACCAAGTATATAGTTTTTCATTTTCATATCCATGGTCTCAAACAATGAGAGAGAAAAAACCTTCTATATTCAACATGTAAAACAAAAATTAGCCATAAAATTTTCCCATTGAAACCAAAAGTGATTTTATAAGAAACATATAGGTTTTAAAACCTAATCTAGTAAATGCCCCTACATTCAATATTTAGAATATCTAGATCTAATTAGAAGCTTTTCATTTTCATATCCATGGTACTTCTATAGGCAGATTCTGTAAAGGGCCGGGTAGCCTCTGGATCTCATCTTTTATGAAAGGTGCCATATCTAGTAAATTCCCCTACAGTCAATATATGGAATAGATCTAAATGACCCTACAGTAAATGCCCCTACAGTCAACATGTATATAGTATTTAGAAACAAAAATTAATTTGATACAAAACATAGGTTTTAACCAAGTATATAGCTTTTCATTTTCATATCCATGGTCTCAAACAATGAGAGAGAAAAAACCTTTTATATTCAACATGTAAAACACAAATTAGCCATAAAAGCTTCCCATTGAAACCAAAAGTGATTTGATACGAAACATATAGGTTTTAAAACCTAATCTAGTAAATGCCCCTACATTCAATCTTTAGAATATATAGATATAATTAGAAGTTTTTCATTTTCATATGCATGGTAGTTCTATAGGAAAAGCCTATAAAGGGCCAGGTAGCCTCTGGATCTCATCTTTTATGAAAGATGACATATCTAGTAAATTCCCCTACACATAATCTCTGGAATAGATCTAAATTCCCCTACACTCAACATGTATAGGGTATTTAGAAAAAAAAATTAATTTGATACAAAACATAGGTTTTAACCAAGTATATAGTTTTTCATTGTCATATCCATGGTCTCAAATAATGAGAGACAAAAAAACTTTTATATTCAACATGTAAAACACAAATTAGCCATAAAAATTTCCCATTGAAACCAAAAGTGATTTGATACGAAACATATAGGTTTTAAAACCTAATTTAGTAAATTTCCATACATTTAATCTTTAGAATATCTAGATCTAATTAGAAGTTTTTCATTTTCATATCCATGGTAGTTCTATAGGCAGAGTCTGTAAAGGGCCAGGTAGACTCTGGATCTCATATTTTATGAAAGGTGACATATCTAGTAAATGTCCCTACAGTCAATCTCTAGAATAGATATAAATGCCCCTACAGTAAATGCCCCTACAGTCAACATGTATATAGTATTTAGAAACAAAAAGTAATTTGATAGAAATCATAGGTTTTAACCAAGTATATATTTTTTCATTTTCATATCCATGGTCTCAAACAATGAGAGAGAGAAAAAAATTTATATTCAATATGTAAAACACAAATTAGCCATAAAAGTTTCCCATTGAAACCAAAAGTAATTTGATACGAAACATGTAGGTTTTAAAACCTAATTTAGTAAATGCCCCTACATTCAATCTTTAGAATATCTAGATCTAATTAGAATTTTTTCAATTTCATATCCGTGGTAGTTCTATAGTCAGAGTCTGTAAAGGGCCAGGTAGCCTCTGGATCTCATCTTTTATGAAAGGTGACATATCTAGTAAATGCCCCTACAATAAATCTCTGGAATAGATCTAAATATAAGTTTTTCATTTCTCCCATGCATTTACAATAAATATCAATAAATAAATAATATATATATATATATATATATATATCATAGGGAAGAATGCTACATTCAAGAATAAGGTTGTATACCCACCACAACTTATCCAACCGACATTTCTGATATACCATGGGAAAGAAACATGGTGCAATGCACCTTACAAAGGTGTCAACAAGTTCAAGCAAAATTGCAGAGAGATCTCGTGGCTTTGACTCTACCTGTTGAGAGTCGACAAAGCCTCAAAATAGTTACACATTCATTGGGAAAAACAGTAAATGTGTACAAAAATTTTGGGCCAATGACTGATACATTTGTAGAAGTGATAAGAAAGAGAAAGGAAATAGTAATGGGTCCCGATAAATGGGAGGATGTAAAACAAAGAGTTACAAAAGCTTTGGTGAATTCAATGTTTAATTTCAAGGAAGGGCCAAAAATAAAAATGCTGAAGGTGCAATATTTCAAGCACCCAGATATAGCTCACTATTTGTATGTTAGGCACCTTGCAGCCTATGGAAGGCTCCCATGGAACGACAAGTTTCCTGTTTATTTTGCACAATTGTTTTACGCAGATTTTTTTTTGAAAATGAAACCCAACTACAATGACCTTGCATCAGAATTTTTTGGTCCGGGGAAAGGTCGATTGTATGACCGTAAGGGCGCTAAGCGAGATGTGGAGTTGCCTCGCCCTGAGACGCCATTGGTGAGTCGACCTTTCGGATCGACAATGTTTACAGTGGATTGGGTGGAGTCGATGTTTGTCTAAATCGAAAAAGAGCACGTGAAAATGCACGTGTCAATTTTGTGTATTGTACAGATGAAGAGATTGACAACATGAATGTTGAAGAGTTTCGAATATATGCAAAGAATTGTTGCAATGGTTTTCAAGACCTAATTCTTCATGAGGAAGAGGGCACGAGAATGATATGTGTTAATGACCTTAGGGTTTAATTATTTTAACACATACATGTGTACAATTTGTAATAAATACATGTGTATGTACATGTATACATTTATTTGTATGTACATTAATCTAACAAAAATGTATCATTATATGTTAAAACACCATTTGCAGTTGTCACGCATGATGAATGACGAAAATTTTAATATCACGTTCGGGACCTCTGGTTCAAACAATGCAGATGGGTCTCACCATCAAGATATGTTGGCAAATGTTAGTGTTTTTTAAGTGATATTTTTAAAATAAATAATTGTGCACACATGTACATGTATGTATATATAATGATAAAATGTTTTAACAGATTCTAATTCCGTTTGATGTTTTCGGGATGGCGGTACCTTCTTCTTCCTTGGGAGATGTACCTTCTACTTCCTTAGGAGATGAACCACATCCACAACAAGTATGGACAATTTTTCACTTTTAAAATTTATTTTTTTAAGTTAAATATATATATAATCCACCTCAAAAAGTTCCATTAAAAATTCAGATATATATATATCTATATCTGGAGTTATTTTAAATTTTTTGAATTTTAGGTTGTTGGAGATTTTCATTTGGAGCCTCTCTTAGGAGATGTCCCAAATTCACCTGCAGAAGTATTCAATTCTTCACTTTCATATATATATGTGTGTGTGTGTGTGTGTGTGTGTGTTTTTAATTTAGTTATAATTTATAAATTGTTGTTTATTTAAGTTTTATTATAAATTGAGATCTTGATCTTGAGTTATTTTATACTTTTAAAATTTTGAATTTTAGGTTCCTATAGAAGATTTCTTTAATCCACGGACTCTAGCGACGGAGATAGGAACATCCACACCATTTCAACCATTTGAACAAGTTGTCTAACTTTTTTTTAATATTATTGAAAATAAGTTTATATATGTACACGTGCATTTTCATTTGAAATTTTTTAATATATATATATATATATATATATATATATATAATTGTACATGTATATTGTACAGTTTACCATTGCAGATGTTCCCATGGGGGTGAAACTTGTTGCAGGTGAACAAATGGAGAGGGCACATCATGAGGTATTGCATGATTTTCTTTTATATTTTTTTTTTACATGAAGTTCTATATATATTCTCACTCATTTTTAAAACATCAAATTTTAATGTTTGTACATGTGCATTGTGTACAGGTTTCCCATGCTTCGCATGATAGTGCGTGGATTGAGACTCTGATAGGAAAGACACTACATCCATCTCTATTTGATGGACATGATTTGTAGATTTGATTTCAAGATTTAGATAGTCTTAAATTTACTTTTTTATATATTATCTAGATGCACTGTCATATATATATAACTTGATACAGTTTGATACTTGTGAGATCTACAATTTTTGGACATTTTTTATGAGATCTACAATTTTTGGACATATTTTATTACAGTGTTAATATAATTTTTTTGGTTCCAAAAAGTTAAGTTTTGGATGGTTTTAGTACTGTTGGCATGTGAATGTGAAGTAATGTTGTTATATAATTTGTTTGGTTTTTAAAACTTTTAAGTTTTGGATAATTGAACTACTAGTAATGTTGTCATCTATAAATTAATGTTTTTCTTCTGAACTACATTTGGCATGTTATGTAATGATGTGTTATAATTTGTTTTGTTTTTTAAATTTAAGTTTTGTTTTGCTTCTGAACTACATTTGGCATGTTATGTAATGATGTGTTATAATTTGTTTTGTTTTTAAAATTTAAGTTTTGGATGCTTGAAGTACATTTGGCATGTGAAGTAATGTTGTGATCTATAATTTTTTGTTAAATTAAAAGTTAAGTTTTGGATGGTTTCAATCTACATTTGGCATGTGATATAATTTTAAATGTTTTTATTGGATAGTTGAACTATAATTGGCATGGCATGTGAAGTAATGTTATGTATGATATACTCAAGAAGTTTTTAAAACTCAAGTTTTGGATGATTTCAATCTACATTTGGCATGTGATATTTAATGTTAAATGTTTAATGTTTTTATTGGATAGTCAAGAACTACAATTGGCATGGCATGTGAAGTAATGTTGTGATCTATAATTTTGGATGGTTTCAATCTACATTTGGCATGTGATATAATGTTAAATGTTTTTATTAGATAGTTGAACTATAATTGGCATGGCATGTGAAGTAATGTTATGTATGATATAATCAAAAAGTTTTTAAAACTCAAGTTTTGGATGGTTTCAATCTACATTTGGCATGTGATATTTAATGTTTAATGTTTAATGTTTTTATTGGATAGTCAAGAGCTACAATTGGCATGGCATGTTAAGTAATACGTGCATGTGAATTAATGTTGTGATATATAATTTTGGATGGTTTCAATCTACATTTGGCATGTGATATAATGTTAAATGTTTTTATTGGATAGTTGAACTATAATTGGCATGGCATGTGAAGTAATGTTGCACGATATATAATCAAAAAGTTTTTAAAACATAAGTTTTGGATGGTTTCAATCTACATTTGGCACATGTGATATAATATTAAATGTTTTTATTGGATAGTTGAACTACAATTGGATGGCATGTCAAGTAATGTTGTGATATAATCAAAAAGTTTTTAAAACCCAAGTTTTGGATGGTTGAAGTACATTAATCATGTGAAGTAATGTTGTGATATAATAAAAAAGTTTTTAAAACTAAGTTTTGAAGTAATGTTGTGATATAATCAAAAAGTTTTTAAAACTAAGTTTTGGATACCATTTTAATCTACATTTGGCATGTGATATAATGTTAAATGGTTAATGTTTTTATTGGATAGTTGAACTACAATTGGCATGACATGTGAAGTAATTTGTTTTGATATAATAAAAAAGTTTTTAAAATTCAAGTTTTAGACATGGTTGAAGTACATTTGGTAAGTTTTAAAAAAAAAATTCACTCAAACAATAGTATGTAGTATGTAAATTTTTCATTAATGCACATAGAACATATTCGACCATTGGACAGACAAATTTTGTACTAGATTTTCAATCAGGAATAGAGATGTGGGTCAAATCCCACCAAAAGTCGAAGAAGTGCTCCGAGTCTCTTGTCTGAAAGGAATATTCGTACAAAATTATACTACATATGATTTATTTACATTGTGGATACTCTTTACCAAAAAATCCCACAAGAAAAACTACATGCATTGAGTTCGTGTATATATCCAGTACATGCAACATTTTTCATCAATGCACATAGAAAAACTACTTTTAGTTAATTGCATTCTAGAACATATATATTGAGTACATGAAACATTTTTCATCAATGCACATAGTAAAACTACTTGAATAGTTAATTTCATTCTAGAACATATACATATATATCCAATATGTATGCAACATTTTTCATCAATGCATGTATAAAAAAGCTACTTTCAGTTGATACTAGAGTGTGCATGTACCAAAACAATTTGTACATGTGCAAACACTTGCACAGATAACATAACAAGGCAGCTCAATTTTTAATTGAGTACTAGAAGTTCTAGAACATATAATCCAAAGAGAATAAATTGTTGGGCAGTTCAATAAAAAAAATTCCAATGGAATGCCATCTTCAATAATCCGTTCATGATCGGATTTTGACATTTTCCATTTCTTAATATTCGTTTTTTTCTTTGATTGAACCTCGATCAACTTTATGCGTGCTGCACACACCAAGTGACTATATTGACAACTTATGAAATTAGGTTCATAGTCTTCAAAGTAAACAAAATTCCCACTTTGATTAGTTTGTCTGAAAAAATAACCTTTCAGTATAATAGATCCTCTTTCATATGGAAATCTGTGATCATTATAGTCTTCTAATAATTTCATTTTTCGTTCAGTGCAACGCATCAAATAATACTTCACATTTTCATCATTGTCAGTAGGTGCAATTACAGCAAAAACATCTCCTGCAAAATAAAACAAACTTAACAAAATTATACATATTCAAATTTATTTCTAGATATTTATCATTAGAAAGCAATTCAAATGTTACCTTCTCTAACAAGATCAGAAACTCGATCACCATCGGATGATATTGTAGTCTCCTCTGATTGCATTTCTTCAAACATTGCAACGGACATTTTTCCCTTTGTATTTAGCTTTGTATGTTTCCAATCTTTTACATACATTTTGTTTTCACAAACGTCATTGGATTTTGTGTTGTCTATGCAAATAGGACAAAAACAATAATATTTTCTTTTATCCAATGCAAACACATTTCTGGATGACTTTGTTTTAATTGAATGCAATTTTCAAGTCCCTTTTATTGTTTCAATGTCATTTCCAATTGATCTATCTACGTCTTCGATCCCAATATGCCAAAAAAACCTTTATATGGAAAATTTAAAGAAGAATGTAAATATGATATCAAAATACAATCAAAGATAATCATTGTGATAAATGTACACTGTTTATTTAATTAGATATTCAATAAAAATTAAATTGAATGTACCTTCACACTTCTCTTGATGGCTTAGAGTAACGATGCACCATTGAACAACTTCTTTTGCATCCACAAGTCGGCTTGCAGAGGGGTTCATTTGATATCTTCGAAGTGCTTGTTTTATGCATGCCCTTGCACTGTCATGTTCTCCTTTTCCATGGCCAGTCTCAAAGGAATTCCAGCAATGTTTAATGCGGGTTTTCTTATGAAGACAACACAACCAAAAGAATGATCGTGCAGATTTGAACTTTCCTACACATCCGTCTGACCATATCCAATGTTCATTGAATGTTATTCCATGATTTTTCAAGGAATCATAAATTTTTCCAAAACAATGTTGTACAAAATATGTATCATGTGTACGATCGTCATTGATATAAAAGTGATATTCTTTAATAATATGTCGATTTTCACTGGTGCTTTCTATATGATCGACGTTTTGTTCAGCATGTCTATATAGAATATGGATGAGCATGGAGACTTGGTCAGAATGATAGTATTCACTCTGAATTTCTTTTTGTGGAACAAATGTGTAGTTTTCTACAAAATCAATCACTGACAAAATGGTCCCTGGTGGAAAAAATTCACGAGATTTTTTGAATTGCAAGTCTTGCCATCGAGCTCTATGGGAATGTTTGGTGTATTTGTAAATTTCTGCCTCAAACTTTCTCAAAAAGTCTATCAGAAAAATTTCGTCTTCTCGTAATTCGATTCTTTTAACACTATTTGCACCTTGAATCGATGTACCGATATATTCATATCTCTTTCATTTCACTTTCATGTTGGACAATGATTGATCATTTATATCAATACGATATTTGTTTTGAAATTTAGTCAAATTTCCACAATCATCGCATTTTTTACCACCAACACATTTCTTTTTGTAAAATAGTTCATCACTTTCTCTTTCACATATAATTTGAGATATGAAATCACGGATAGTGGCAGGAGGAGGTGAATCCTTCCATAATGTTCTACCGAAATCAAGGAATGTGTCATAATATAACTCAAATTCCACATGATAACGGCAACAAGTGTCGCGTACGGTGATAGGTTTTACATACCATGGTTTTGTTGAACAAAAGCACTGAGTGAAACATGAATTTGACGATTCTCTTCTTTGAACTTGTTGAATAACTCTATCTGAGTGGTTTCCAAGAGATGTTTTTCATGTTCTTCGTATTGATTTCATGTTATTCTTCTTCGCATCACATGTCTTGCAGTTGGTGAAACACGCGAATTGTTCTTCCAATATTCATATATTATTTTTTTAACATTTTCTCCAAGTCTATCTTTGTATGGTTGCCTACAAATAGCTCTCCAACAAGCAAGTTCATCATTTACATCTATTTGCAACCAAAATTTCTGATGTTTGTGCAAAGTTTCTCGCGAGGTTCCTAATGCTTGTGCCATAGATTTTACCAAGTGATTCTCTTTAGTACTTGATGAAACCACTGCCATATGTATTTCTCTACGTACAACTGAAACATTTTTCTGTCTAGATCTTTTAATTCAATTTTTGCACTATTTATATTTTGTATCACATTTTCCTTCATTTTTTTTATCTTTGGTTGATTTTTGAATACCCAATAAAGTCGTAGCTTCTTTTAATTTCCTTAATGATAGGAGACCTTTCAACATTTGGGCTTGAACTATCACATTTTCCTTTATAAAATACTTCTAAAAAATGCGGTTAACACGATATCGTATATAATGGTCAGCTTTTTTATCTCCATATGTGTGAGTGTGGACATTTTTTAACATCTCGTCATCAACAGTGATTTCATCTATACATATTCGAATGAATAGTACATAATAAGTTTACATATTCAATAAATAACTAAATTAATAAATATATGTATAATTTCAATAATACGTGCATGTGTTCAACATATATATATATATATATAGATATATATATATATATACCTTGTGATTCAATTTCTTCACTTGAATTTCTTTCATCATTTTCACCATCTTCAATCATTGGTTCAATATCTCTTTCACTTTCTCTTTCAAAATTTTGTATCTCATCATCAATGTTTTGAGGAATATCTCTCTCTATTTACATTGCAAAATATTTTTCAAATTGGTTCATCAAATAAAAATTAAGCTTCACATTTGGAAAATTTTAAATATATCAAAATCATAATATTTACATTTACATACCTGTTTCAACTTCTAGTTGAGGTTGATTTTCCCCTTCAATATTTGAGAGTGCTTCTATCTTTATTTTGCGAGATTGTCTCGTCTCCTCTCTACGTTCCTCAGGGTCTCTTTTTCGATCATATTTTCTCGTACAATTTCTTCGATTTCCCATGATAATAGAGTATGAAGTTCAAAAAATTTCCTTCAAAAATTTAGACAAAAACTCAATTAAAAAAAACATCACAAAAGATTTAATTTAAAAAAAACTCATTTTAAATTTTTTGCAAAAAATACATACTCCAATCCAAAACACTTACTTTAAAAAATTCAAGAAAAAAATGTCTTATAAAAATGAAACGAAGTTCAAAATATTTCCTTCCAAGTCCTACAAAAAAATTTCATTTAAAAAGTTACACAAAAACTCATTTTAAGAAAATCATTATAAAATTTTTACTTCAACCCAAAACCAAAAAATGTCCTTTCGAAATTAATCCCAAATCCATACTTAAAAAAAAAAAAAAAGCCCAAAAAACTGTCTCACATACCTCCAAGAAATGTCTTTTGAATGTACCTCCAAGAAAATTCTTTAAACCCAAAAACATTCCTTGCAAAATCAGATCAAATGTATGAAAATAATGTGTCTCAAAGAAAAGTCCTTTGAATGTACCTCCAAGAAAAGTCCTTAAACCCAAAACAATTCTTTGCAAAATCAGATCAAGACTTTTGTAAAATCAGACCAAAAGTGCAAAAATATGCAAAAATAATGAATGGTTTCGCGGCAATTTATATTGCCGCGAAATGTTTTTTTGGAGGGGCTCGACGGTACTTTCTCGCTGAACTTTTAATAAATAGTTTGGCCGAACTACTTTGTCGTTTGATTTAACGTGTCGTTGGCGCAAAACACAGTTTGGCTAAACTTTGTTTAAGAGTTCAGCCGAACTAACGCGTCACCAGTTACACAGAGCCAAGCCCTGAATACGTTTTTGCAACTTTGGACTGACTAAACTCCATGAAATATTCTGAATTAACTGTCGAAACCAAGACAAGCATTTTCAGAATTGAATCTACTTTTCGAAAATATAACTTTCATGGAATTTCATAAATATTTACTAATTTTAATTAATTTTGTAATAAAACGGATGCAAACAATTTCTGAAGGTCATTGTGATTCAGTGAAATCAAAATTCTGTATCTTCCAAAATACATTGTAAAAAAAATTGAAAAAATTATCGTACATTACATTGGTCCGTTGTCTCTAATGGGTAGCTTTTAGATTTTTAGTTTATAACTTATATGTTAAGAAATTTCTTGCATCGTGAAACATATTCAAAATATGCAGTTTTTCATATTGGACCAGTTCAAAAAATTCTAGTAATTATGATATGCATCCATTGGCTTTGTAAATATGACGAAACCAAAGTAGACTCTGTCTAGATTGTTGTAACACATTTTGTTTCTCAAAAACACAAATTTTCAAAGAATACAACATTGTGTATTAACATGACTTCTTATGAATCCGTTGATTGTTAAAAAACACACACTCAAAGAAACGTTAAGTTGACATAACAAATGTGTATAAAAAAATTCCAAAAAATAAGTAATAGAAAGCTAAAAAAAAATTTGACAACTTTTATTTTTATTGCAAAATGAAATTCTAAATAGAAAAATTGTTTTAGCTTGCAAAAAATTGAAGAACTGAAAAAATGAAAGTTTTTTCTCAAAAAAGGACAAAAAGTGTAACCCAACTTCACATTTTCACCACACATGTACCACATGTGCTTTGTAATTTGCGAATTTCAATCTAGATTCATTTTAAATAACAAATGACAAATCAACTTGAGCTTTAAAAACAAAACATTTAATCTAAGATTGAATTTAAGTTAACATTATAACAACATGTCATCATGTACATGCAAAATGTAACAACTAAATGCAAACATACTTCATTTATTGTTACATATATTCATGAACTTAAATATGTAAAACCATAGATACATGATTGTTTTAAATGACACATGGTCATGAAAAATGTACCTAAATATCACCTTTAATAGACATCTACACCTAATTATATATCATTTACACAATGTTCAAATGCATAACATGTACCACATTTGTTTTGTAATTTGCAATTTCAATCTAGATTCATTTTAAATAAAAGTGACAAATCGACTTGAGTTAAAAAGTAAATAAATAAAATAAAATAAAAACATAATCTAATATCATCTAAGCTAACATTATAGCAACATGTGATCATGTATGCAAAATTTAACAAATAAATGCAAATTTACTTCAATCATTTTTCCATATATTCATGAACTTAAACATGTAAAACCATCTATGATTGTTTTAAATGATACATGATCATGCAAAATGTACCTAAATATCACCTTTAATAGACATCCTAATTATATAAAATTCACACATGTTCAAATGCATAACATGTACCACATGTGTTTTGTAATTTGAAATTTAAATCTAGATTCATTTTAAATAACAAATAGCAAAACAACTTGAGTTTTAAAAACAAAACATATAATCTAAGATCATCTAAGTTAGTTCATTATAACAACATGTGACCATGTATGGAAAATGTAACAACTATTAAATGCATTTATGTACGTCAATCATTTTTGCATATTCATGAACTTAAATATGTATTTAACCATCTATAATTGTTTTAAATGACACATGATCATGTGCAAAATGTACACCTAAATATAACTTTTAATAGATGTATGTCATAATTATATAACATTCATACATGTTCAAATGCATTTAACATGTACCACATGTGTTTTGTAATTTGAAATTTCAATCTAAAGTCATTTTAAATAACAAATGACAAAACAACTTGAGTTTTAAAAAAAAAACATATAATCTAAGATCATCTAAGTTAGTTCATTATAACAACATGTGATCATGTATGGAAAATGTAACAACTAAATGCAAATGTACTTCAATCATTGTTACATATTCATGAACTTAAATATGTAAAACCATATATGATTGTTTTAAATGACAAATGATCATGCAAAATGTACCTAAATATCACCTTTAATAGACCTCTGAATTATATAACATTCACACATGTTCAAATGTATAACATTTACCACATGTGTTTTGTAATTTGCAATTCCAATATGGATTCATTTTAAATAACAAGTGACAAAACAAAAAGTTTCAAAAACAAAACATAATCTAAGATCATCTAAGTTAATTTTATATAACAATATATGATCGTATGCCAAATGTAACAACTATCCAAAATTTAAAATTATTCAATAAAAGTAAATGTAGTTCAACTATACAAAATGTAAAATATGTCTAAAATTTATATCATGAACAATAAAAGTAAATATAACAATGTATAGTGTTATAAGCATCAAGTTATATAGAAAAGTAAATATGATTGCATAAATAAGACTATCTATATAGAAAAGTAAATAAGACTATCTATCAAATAAAATGTTGCATGTGCATCAACCAAATAGAGAATTTGATTGCAGTGTATTTTCCAGCAGCTTCTTGAGCCTTTTTGTGCTATCATCTGAAGAATGGGAAACCTACACAATGTATAAACATTAAAATTTAATGTTTTAAAATTGAATGAGAATGTAGAACTTCATAAAATAAAATAAAAATAAATAAATCATGCAATATCTCATGTAGTTCCCCCTCCATTGTCTCGTGTTGGTCATCCATCAATGCATCCTCCATGATAAAATGTACAATATACATGTGCAAGTATATATATATATATATATTCAAATGAAAATGCATAAATTAATGCAATAATATTAAAAAAAAAAAGTTAGACAACTTCTTGTTCAATTTTTTTGGATGTTCCTATCTCCATCATACACTCCATCGCTAAAGTCTTTGGAGAATGAAAATAATCTCCACAAACCTAAAATTCAAAAATTTTAAAATTGCAAAATAACTCAAGATCTAGATCTCATTTTTTAATGAAACTTTCACTTCAATTTATAACTTAAACATAAGTGAAAAATTGAATACTTTTTATGGTGGATTTGGCACATCTCCTAACAGGGAAGAAGAGGGTGGCTCTGAGCAAAAATCATCTCCACAAACCTAAAATTCAAAAATTTTAAAACTATAAAATAACTCAAAATCTAGATCTCATTTTTTAATGAAACTTTCACTTCAATTTATTACTTAAAAATAAGTGAAAAATTGAATACTTGTGACGGTGGATTTGGAACATCTCCTAACAGGGAAGAAGGGGGTGGGTCCATTGCAAAAAAATTCCTTGGAGAACAGAAATCATCTCCACAAACCTAAAATTCAAAAATTTTAAAATTGTAAAATAACTCAAGATCTAGATCTCATTTTTTAATGAAACTTTCACTTCAATTTATAACTTAAACATAAGTGAAAAATTGAATACTTGTGACGGTGGATTTGACACATCTCCTAACAGGGAAAAGAGGGTGGCTCCATTGCGAAAACAATCATTGGAGAACAGAAATCATCTCCACAAACCTAAAATTCAAAAATTTTAAACTTTAAAATAACTCATGATCTAGATCTCATTTTTTAATGAAAATTTCACTTCAATTTATAACTTAAACATAATTGAAAAATTGAATACTTGTGAAGGTGGATTTGATACGTCTCCTAACATGGAAGAAGAGGGTGGCTCCATTGCGAAAACATTGGATGGAATCATAATCTGTTAACATTTAATTATATACATACATATGTACACAATTATTTATTTTAAAAATATGTCATCATGATACTGATATAATAATAGCATAATAATTGTACATCAACATCATGAACAATTAAAAAACAATAACATTTCCAAACATATCATCTTGATTGTGAGAACCTGAACCTTCGACCGTGATATTATCAAAATTTTCGTTCATCAAGCATGTTAACTGCAAATGGTGAACACATGATACATTTTTGTTATATTAACATATACAAATAAACATGTATATGTAAATTACAAATTACACTAAAATATTCACCCTAACCATTAACACATACCAATCACATGCCCTCTCTCTCATGAATAATTAAGTCCTGCCAATCATTGTAACAATTCTTGCATATGTTTTAAGCTCTTCAATACTCATGTTGTCTATTTCATCATCTTTACTATACACAAAATTAGCATGTGAATTCTCTTTTTCTCTTTGTTGATTTAGACCAATATCAATTCCATCAAGTCCATTCTAAACAGTGTCTATGATGACATCCCGTTCTTCTCGACTAATTTGAGAAGTGGCATCCATCTCTGACTGCAAAGTTTCCACACAAAAAGGTTGGATTTCCAATGGTGGCTCGGTGCAAGGAAACTCAAAATCACACTTAGCGCCCCTACAGTCACATAATAGACCTTTCCCAGGACCAAAAAATTCAGAGGAAATGTCATTATAATTGGGTTTCATTCTCAAAAATAATTCTACATAAAATCATTTTAAAAAATAAAGAGGAACCTCGACGTACCATGGTAGTCTTCCATAGGAAGCAAGGTGCCTATCATACAAATGACAATCTATATCAGGGTTCTTGAAATGTTGCACCTTTAGCACCTTTATTTTCTATCCTTCTTTGAAATTAAACACAGATTTTTCCATTTATTTTGTAACTTTGTTTTTAACATAGTCCCATGTATCGGGACCCATCACTGTTTCCTTTCTTTTCCTCATCACTTCTACAAAAGTATCTATGGTTGGCCCAAGCTTTTTGAAAACATCTATAAGTGTGCTTAAAGAGTGCTTAAATATTTCTAAGCTTTCTCGACTCTCAGCAGAGAGTTTCAAAGATAGAAGATATTTCTTCAATTTTGAATAAAGATGTTCACACGTTTGTAATGTGCATTGTTGGATGTTTGTTTCCTAAGGTAAACCGAAAATTTTAGAAAGATAAGTCGTGGTTGATGTACAACCTTCTTCTTGAATAACACAGTATGGCCTACATCTTTTTCGAGCAAACTTTTCACCCTCTGCATCAATATATAAAATTATATATAAATAAAAAAGCTTGTGAACAAATTTGTACAAATTTGTTTTTTAACCATAAAAAAATTATATAAATAAGTTAAAAAATTAATAATTGAATGAAAATAATATTCAGATTTATGGCCACCTCGAGATGGCTGGGCAGCATAATGCCCACCTTGAGATGATTGAGAACTAGCATGACCACCCATTGATTGGCCACCACCCATTGGTTGAGAACCAACATGACTACCCATTGATTGGCCACCGGGGGAATGTGTACCACCACCCTCACATGATTGGCCACCGCATATTGATTGGCCACAAGGGGAATGTGTACCACCACCACCCTCACACAACGAGAGGGAAGTTTCATAAAAAAATATGAATTTCTAATCAATTCAAAAATACATACATACATATATAAATACATACATATGATTTATTAGATTGCGTGAACCATACCATGATTGTGTGAACCATGGCTAAGCTCTATTTATTGAGTAGATACTAAGTTTCCTCCGAACTCCTAAAAAATGAAATTTATTAAAAATTAATTTAACTCACAAAATTGATAAAAAATCAATTCCATATGTATACATGTATGTACATGGGGATAAAATTATATATATTCAATAAAAAATCAATTCCACATGTATACATGTATGTATGGGGATAAGATTATATATTCAAATGTCATTTAAAAACATGCACATTTAATATAAATACCATGAACATCCCCCGATCCATGATCCCCCTCTCTCATAGAGACATGGGATTCTATTGATGTTCACCTCGAAGAATCATGCCCCAAACGATCATCCTCCATGATATATATATATATATATATATATATATATATATATATATATATATATATATATATGGATATCTACCGTGGAAATTTACAATTTTTTTTAAATTACTATTTTGAATAAATTCTTAAAATAAATTCAAAAGAATTCAAAAAATTAATGTAATTTAGTACACAAATGTTGAGCACAAACAAAAATTATGTAAAACACAACTTTCAAAGCACAAATTGATGTGTGAAACTCACTCTAAACAAAAATTTGTTGAAGTTCTACACATTTTATTTTTATAAAGCATGAATTTCACCTATTTTCTCTTACATGGTGGGAGCACACTTGGTATATAATTGAAAAAAATACATGGTCATTAAAAATGACACATTTATAATTAAAAACACACATATCAAAGATTATATGTTAATGTTAGTATGAATCTTTCTGCCGTGTGATCACTTTAGCTACTGCAGATAAAATAGCCCTAACATCAATTATGGCTGCCAATATCTTTAAGTTTGCAGTTAGTTGATCCAAATAATGCTGCACAAATCTAGATCTAAGCATAAAAGACATTAAGCAGTAAAAATAAAATGTGGCTCCATGCATCCAATAGACAAGACAAGAACAATGTATTTGAAAGAATTTTTTATATTAAAAGGGGGCACCTGAGAGGAAAAAAAGAAAGGTGTTTCCGATTCTCCTCAATGGGATGGGTTCTTGAAAGTCCTCAGCATTTCAGATCTAAAATTTCTCTCTCTTGTTGGTGTAGAAAACCCAAACAAACATAGAACTCAAAGGGAGCTCACAAGGCAAAAATGGAGAATGTGACCAAGTATAGATCCAGAGTGATCTAATGCAATGGAAGGTGACTAATGAATGGGGAAAACCCTTCTATTTATAACAAAATATTATGGCGATCTAGAACTTGGTGCATGAATAAAATATTATTAATCAAATTCTAGAACCACCCTTTAGGAATATTTTATTATATTTGTTGGAGGGAAAAGGATTTTTGACTTGGGTCAACTCCTTTATTTATAAACAATAAATAAATAAATGATTTATTTAATATTTTAGGGGAATGGTGGGAATATAATTAAATAAATAATGATTTATTTAATTATTTAAAAATGATTTAGTCAAATTTAACTAGGAATATTATTTAAATAATGATTTAAATAACTTATTCCTAGGAAATAATCAAATAAATAAGGGTTTATTTAATTAATTTCCTTGTTTTGGGTTAAATATGACCAGGAAATATAAACAAGTATAGATTTGTTTATTATTTCCTTTTGGGGTTTCCTGTTTAGACCATAAACAACTTAATAAAGGTGTTTTACTAAGTTATTTCACATAGTGAAAGCAATTTTTCTTAGGGTAAAATTGGTCTTACATGGTGTACTTGGGTCCATCTAATGATAATAGGTTAGATGACCAAAAAATGTTGTACAAAGCATAAATGTCAATCAATAAATTTTGAAGGAGAGCGTCTCAACACTAATTCATATTTGAGAGATGAATCATCAATAAATTTTGAAGGAGAGCATCTCAACACTAATTCATCTTTGAGAGATTAATCTTGAATTTGCATTGCCCCATACAATACTAATTCATTTTTGACAGATGAATCTTGAATTGGCATTGCCCCATACAATATATCACCAGACATCTTATTAACATTTGCACAATGTCCCCGCATGCAGGTGATTAACTCGGCGGATTTGTTTGGCCACATGGCCTCACCTAGAGGCTGCACCTACCTCCCACGTGAGTGCTTTAAATTTGCTCCACTGGGTACCTGTAACATTCATTACCCAACAATTGCAACATTCATTCCAATGTACTGTGCCTCGACTCCTACGTTTCATTCTCTGGCCATATATGGCCAATGGATCCAACTCTAATTCGCATACGCTCCAGTTTTCTTTTCATTTTTCGCTCCCTATCCGTCGTGACTTGCAAGCCTCTAGCTTCTGCTCTACCATTCTCTGTATCACCTCCTCCCTCCACACTGCTTCTTATCCATCCTTTGAGCTCTCATTCCCTTCCCAGCATACCCAACATTCAGACGATGCAATGCCTCGTTGACATCGCAAGAGATGTCGCCATGAAGGAGGTAGAAGTTCTCCCTCCCACCCTCCAATTCTAGCTAATGGTGGAGTGCACAATGGCCCTCTTCATGGCTGTGGATGCTCCATAGGTCTTTGACCCTCAATTAATCTCTACCCAAATTTCAATTCTCCTCCTGGAGGAGCAGCATATCCATTCTGGCTCCGGCACTAGGAAGCGCCCTTGCAAGTTGGTCCTTTCTCATTCCTCCTCCCCCTCGGCAACGAAAATAGTGGGTCTTCTTGTCAAAAGCGTGGAGGAGGCTTCAGATAGTGGAGGGGGTAGTTCAGTGGAAGGCGCCCATCAAAATGATAATGAAGCCGACAAAAGGGCACGCTCAACTTCAACTCTAGATCTGGCCCCCTATCTCTCCAAGAAGGATGAAGCCCTCTTAGACTATGTATGCTTCATCATTTAAGAAATTCCTCCCATGGAGCATCATGACACACAGGACCAACAGCTGTAGAGCCATGGCTCTCCTCTTTCCTAGTATTTACATGCTTCTCTATTGTCTCTTTGTTTATCTTTTTATTTCTCAACAAACTCAGTTATTTGGATCTATGTCAACAACTGGTTTCCCCAAGAAGGGCAGCTCTCTCTCTGTCACACTAAACTCTCTAAGGGTTGGTTTCCCCCCAAAGGGCAACCCAAATTTTGAATTTTTGAAATATCTTTTTCCAACAGGGGTTGGCTAATATAGCAACCCCTGCCATGAAGCTCGAATGTATTTTTTGTACTATATAATAGAATTTAGCTTAACTTAGAAAAAAAATTGCACAATGTTTTATAGTAAATGATTGAAATTGTCTAACAATATTGTTTTCTTTTCCATGTAGTTGTTTTAGCCTCTCCTTTTTAACTTGGTACATGTCTTTCATCTGGTTGCACAAAAGTTCAGAATTGGTGAAAACTACAATTCCATTTTATTCATACTCCCTAGTTGTTCCCAAGTCTTCTATCAATGCAATATAATATGCTTCATTATTTGTTGTTCTTCAAGGTATATTCATTTTCCTTTGGAGGACTTTGTTAGTCGCAATATTTCATTGCACATATGTAATCATTGCTCTCCTTGGATTGGGATAAAAAGAAACATCTATGCATAATGTCCATTTTTCAACCACGTTTAGTGGACTTTTTTATCCCTGAAAAAAAAAAAAACAATAAAATATATTAAATGAACATTTATTGCAAATGCCTTAAATTTTATGGGAGAAATGACATGTACATGATTTCCAAAAACACTAGCAAATGCTTTAAAGTTTATGGGATAAATGATATGTACACGGTTTCCAAAAAAACTAGCAAATTCCTTAAAGTTTATGGGAGAAATATCATGTACATGGTTTCCAAAAACACTAGGATCATCCCTGCATTTAGCTATATAAGTTTTATAAAGATGATAAACATGTGATTCTAAAATCATCCTTGTTGTTAAAAAGGACAGGGGCTAAATGAGTTTATGAGTAACAACACATCCTAGCCATTATGGTTAGTTAGTTGATAGTGGACCCCTATGAGATGATAGACACATTTAGCTAACATTTTTATAATTGTTGTTAAAAGGGACAAGGCTAAATGAGTAACAATGCATCCTAGCCATTATGGTTGGTTAGGTGATAGTGGACCCCTATGAGATGATAGACACATTTAGCTAAAAGTTTTATAATTGTTGTTAAAAAGGACAAGGGCTAAATGAGTAACAACACATCCTAGCCATTATGGTTGGTTAGGTGATAGTGGACCCTTATAAGAAGATAGGCACATTTAGCTAAAAGTTTTATAATTGTTTTTAAAAAGGAAAGGGGCTAAATGAGTAACAACACATCATTGCCATTATGTTTGGTTAGGTGATAGTGGACCCCAATGAAATGATAGACACATTTAGCTAAAAGTTTTATAATTGTTGTTAAAAAGGACATGGGCTAATGAGTAACAACACATCCTAGCCATTATGATTGGTTAGGTGATAGTGGACCTGTATGAGATGATAGACACATTTAACTAAATTTTTAATAATTGTTGTTAAAAAGGACATGGGCTAAATGAGTAACAACACATCCTAGACATTATGGTTGGTTAGGTGATAGTGGACCCCTATGAGATGATAGACACATTTAGCTAAAAGTTTTATAAAGGTGATAGACATGTGATTTTGAAGGCATCCTTGCTGTATTTTTTAATTGTTGGGTTTCTCATAAATGACATGTACATGGTTTCCAAAAACACTAGCCAATGCCTTAAAGTTTAAAATTTTTATAATTGCAGTTGTTAAAAAGGACAAGGGCTAAATGAGTAACAACACATCGTAGCCATTATGGTTGGTTAGGTGATAGTGGAACCCTATGAGATGATAGACACATTTAGCTAAAAGTTTTATAAAGGTGATAGACATGTGATTTTGAAAGCATCCTTGTTGTATTTTCTAATTGTCGGGTTTCTGAGAAATGACATGTACATGGTTTCCAAAAGCACTATAAAATGCCTTAAAGTTTAAAATTTTTATAATTGCAACTCTTAAAAAGGATAGGGGCTAAATGAGTAACAACACATCCTAGCCGTTATGGTTGGTTAGGTGATAGTGGACCCCTATGAGATGATAGACACATTTAGATAAAAGTTCTATAAAGGTGATAGACATGTGATTTTAAAAGCATCCTTATTTTATTTTCTAATTTATGGGTTTCTAAGAAATGACATGTACATGTTTTCCAAAAACACTAGAAAATGCCTTAAATTTTATAGAAAAAATGACATGTACATGGTTTCCAAAAACACTAGGACCATCCTTGAATTTAGCTAAAATTTTTATAATTTATTGCCAAAGAACATTAGTAACACCATATCCTAGCCATTATGGTTGGTTAGGTGATAATGGACCCCTATGAGGTGATAGACACATTTAGCTAAAAATTTTATAAAGGTGATTGACATGTGATTTTGAAAGCATCCTTCTTGTATTTTCTAATTGCTCGGTTTCTGAGAAATGACATGTACATCGTTTCCAAAAACACTAAATGCCTGTATTTTCTAATTGCTCGGTTTCTGAGAAATGACATGTACATCGTTTCCAAAAACACTAAATGCCTTAAAGTTTATGGGAGACAATAAAAATTCCATTGGTTGATGGTAAAAATTTTAAACAATAGTAGGTGAATTATTTATGCAGAGTAATAAAAGTTAATTCTAGGTTTTAAACATGTAATTTAACAATTTTCCATAACAATTAAAACAATTTACAATTTAACAAAAATCAGAAATCATTTACTGCCATAAGGATCATACAATAATCTTGTACAATGCTATAAATATCATACAATAAATTTAACAAAAATCGGAAATCATGTACTGCCATAAAGATCATGCAATAATATTGTTCAATGCCATAAAGATCATACAAAAATTTTAGAGTTTTCTATGCCATATGACATGTTATTTAGATATCATGGACCAATACAAAAAATGGACCTACGGATCTAAGTTAAATGTTTAGTTTTCTTTCCTATCTTCCTTTATGATGTCCTCTTTATCTCCCATTTATTTCGAAGGGTTACATGGATCATTTAAGTTTTCAAGTAAACTTGAAACTCTTTATTTACTTACACCGAGTCCAATGCATTGGATGTGTACTGATTGTGGGATTCTCATGTTGTTGTTTATTTTTTATATTAGTGTTGATGACATTGGTTCTACGTCCCATTATTACCATTTTCCAGCTACGTGAAATTTAGATTCACTCTAATCCAATTACAAGAGATGTCTCATCTTTTGGAACACTTTGAAAAATGGTTGTATTCATAGATGATAACATTCATTACATTAAAAAAGAAATTATTTGTAGTTTATATTCATAAATGAGAACATTCATTACATTAAAAAGGAAATTATTTGTAGTTTATATTCTAGATATGAGTCCAATTGTCAAAGTCAATTCCAATGGAATTTGGAAGTCCATTTGTAGTTCAACCTCTATGTGGGTATAAGTGCAAGCATAAAAACATTAGATTCTATCTTTTTTCCCTCTAAAGTTTATATTTAATCCAATTATTTTGTTGGAGAGATAGGAATAACCTGCAAAGTTTCGATTTTGCAAAGGTTGAGAAGCAGAAAAGGAAGACCAATTCATAGCAAGATTAATTTTGTGAGTTGTTTCTCTAGGTGCAATTCAAATTTCCATTATTCTAGGTATAGGTACAGTCCACAAGAACCTAAAATCCAAGGACCATTTCTAAAAACAAAATCGATATCACTCTGCAGTGAAAACTGGAAATGGAAATATTCTTTGCCACAAACATGGAAATTTGAAAAGGACTTTTGCCTGCAAATGAAATATGCAATGTTTCTTAATCAATCACTCGAGGGTTTTATTATTATACTATTATGTATTAAATATTTCCACCAGAATTTGGTATGTGGTCTACATGATACAAAGACTTATTTTCTACATTTATGGAGAGGAATTTAAGTTTAGATACTTCTTACGTTTTCCTAAGAAGCACACCTTAGAAGTTGCAAAAGATTTTGTAGTTTTCTAAGAGGAAGTTGTAGGAATATTTTCCAAAGATTTCAAAAATGTTTCAAAATATAAAAAAGGAGGGAAATTCACCCTCTCTACCTTGGAAAAATCATTTTAGTTTCTCAGTTCAAAGTTTTTAAATACAATTTTTTTTATCTAGGATTACTTTTAACTATATGAAAATGGATTAGGGAAACAAAGACACTATCCTGTGGGACTTAAATAAAAAATCACATTTGGAATCACAATTATTGAAATGATGGCTATGCTATTGTTGGAAATTAAAGTTCCACCTTGCACAAAGATTATATTTTATTTGAGATAGAATGATAAAGGAAGGGTTTTGTTTTTTTGAGACAGAGAATGATAAAGGATGATTGTCTTTTTTTAAGTACTTGATTTAAAATCATTATAACTGGCCCAAAGACATACTACATTTATAACCAACTTAACTGATAGGAAATTCAAAGTTCAAATTCAGAGTTCAAACCTGCTAACAACCTGCAGTTGCTCTAATTGTTAGGTGGAGAGGTTTAGTCTCCATAGGTCTCGAATTTGAGAAGTACACCGCCGAATTGTCATCAGAGTACTATGGAATGTGTCATACATTTCATATATTGAAACATAACTATGTCGAATTTGACAAGTAATTTCATATATTGAACATAACTTTGTCGATTTTGAGCAGTAATGCTAATTTCAAATGGATTTTGAAAAGGAATGGTAATTTAGGCAATAATTTCAGATGGATGGTGATTTTGTTGTTTGGTTTTTTAAATTCTCCAGTGTTTTTTCACACGGTGTTAAAATTTAGAGGTACATGAGTGAGCATGAAAAATGACATCAAGTGGATAGCATATTCAACTCCACAAAATATAAAAATATATCATTTCTTTACTTGGCCAAGTATTAACACTCTTATGTATAGTACACTCTTCTTGTCACTTATGAAACATATCCTGTCTAATTTGGTGTCAATATCAAGATCATGTAGTCTCTCAAATGTTTTTTTAGTTGGTACTTGGAATCATATTCTTTGGTTTACTTTCATAGATGGTTAAAATTTAGAGGTCCATGAGTGAGCATGAAAAAATAGATTAAGCAAAGAGTACATTCAACTCTACAAAATATAAAAAGATATCACTAATTTCAAATGGATTTTGATAACGAATGGTAATTTAGAAAATAATTCGGATGGATGGTGATTTTGTTGTTTGGTTTTTTATATTCTCCAGTGTTATTTCACATGGTGTTAAAATTTAGAGGTGCATGAGTTAGCATGAAAAATGAAATTAAGCAGATAGCATATTCAACTCCACAAAATATAAAAAGATATCATTTATTTCCTTGGCCAGGTATTAGCTTTGTTATGTATAGTACACTCTTCTTGTCACTTATGAAACATATCTTGTCTAATTTGGTGCCAATATCAAGATCATGTAGCCTCTCAAATGTTTTTTTAGTTGGTACTTGGAATCGTATTCTCTAATTTACTTTCAGAGATGGTTAAAATTTAGAGGTCCATGAGTGAGCATGAAAAAATAGATTAAGCAAAGAGCACATTCAACTCTGCAAAAATATAAAAAGATATCGTTAATTTCAAATGGATTTTGAAAAGGAATGGTAATTTAGGCAATAATTTCAGATGGATGGTGATTTTGTTGTTTAGTTTTTTATATTCTCCAGTGTTTTTTTACATGGTATTAAAATTTAGAGGTGCATGAGTGAGCATGAAAAATGAGATTAAGCAAATAACATATATTCAACTCTGCAAAATTTAAAAAGATATCATTTCTTTCCTTGGTCAGGTATTAACTCTGTTATGTATAGTACACTCTTCTTATCACTGATGTAACATATATGGTCTAATTTGGTGTCAATATCAAGGTCATGCAGCCTCTCAAATGTTTTCTTAGTTGGTACTTGGAATCATATTTTCTGGTTTACTTTCACATATGGTTAAAATTTAGAGGTCCATGAGTGAGCATGAGAAATTAGATTAAGAAGAGAGCACATTCAACTCTGCAAAATATAAAAATATATTATTTCATTTCTTGACCAAGTATTAGCTTTCTTATGTATATTACACTTTGGCTCAATCCGAAAAATTATATAGACTTGAGAGCTACTCCAAATGCATTTCTTTAATTGAAAAAAAAAAAAAAAAGATCATTATTTTCTGATACAAAGTAAATCCATAGAGATAGACATAGCCACATTTCACAGAAAAAGTTATAATCTTAAATTATTGAGAAGAAAATAAAAAACTACAATGTAGTGAATAATTTACAAATAACTCACAAAAAAATCATTACTATACAATAAAGTTGTAACTCTCTAACTCGAATTATTTAAATAATTTAAAAATATAAAATTAAATAAAACCAAAAAATTGCAACTCCCTAACTCAAATGGTTTAAATAATTTAAAATTATAAAATTGAATCTTCGAAAAGATAATCTTAGATTTACTCATTTTGCTAGATCGCTCATACATATGTAATTGTTCCTAAATTTAAAATTCTAAATCCACAAATAAAATTTAAAGCATTAAAGTTGAATTATAATATGGATTGCAACAGCTTTGAATAAAAATTGCATGTGAGGATTTTGACGATTTTGCGTTCACCAAATGTGGAAAAACAAGGCGATATGAGCTCTCAAATGCATAGCGGTTGGTAAACATGAATAGGGATAATTAGGTGAGGAAAAAAATAATGGATTACAATGTTATCTAAATGTATTATTTTCGTCTTTGAAGTCATCAAATACAATGGAGTTAGGGAAACGTCCTCATTCAGATCTTTCAAATTTATATGATGCAGGTACATATTTATAAAATAAATATTTGATAATGAAAAAGTTAGGGATTTCTTTCGAATTAAATTTCTATGTTGCAAATACCTATTTATAAAATAATTTATTTTATTTGATATAAGTAAAAAACTCATCAACTCTATACTAACATTACATTTTTGTTAAATTAATTTAATTAATTTTCATGTTAAAATAATTGCATTTACGATTATATTGGAACTTTGTTTTTTCTATTACTATTTTTAATTTCACAAATATTAAATAACAGGACTATGCACTAAGAGATTAACAGCGCTTCAATAGACAGATAGAGCGCCACATTTCACAGAGAGATTAATCAACAAGACTATACATCAAGCTGATTTGTTGTACAAGACCAAGCAGGTTCCATGGTATATTAAACTCTAGCTCAATCTGAAAAATTCTATAGACTTGAGAGCTACTCCAAATGCATTTCTTTAATTGAAGAAAAAATCACTGTTTTTTTATACAAAATTATGTAAATACACACAGACAGAGCCAAATTTCACAGAGATTAAATAATAGGACTATGCACCAAGAGATTAACATAGCTTCAACAGACAAACATAGAGCCACATTTCACAGAGATTAATCAATAGGACTATGCACTAAGTTGATTTGTTGTACAAGACCAAGCAGGTTCCATGGTATATTACACTCAAGATCAATCTGAATAACTATATAGACTTGAGAGCTACTCCAAATGCATTTCTTTAATTGAAAAAAAAAATCAATTGTTTTCTAATACAAAATTATGTAAATATAGACACATAGAGCCACATTTCGCAGAGATTAAATAACAAGACTATGCACCAAGAGATTAGTAGAGCTTCAACAGATAGACAGAGAGACGCATTTCATACATATTAATCAACATGAATATGCACCAATCCAGATTAGTTCTTATCCATAGGTTCGAGGGACGATATTAGTGACCACATCTCCATCCCCCTATGTCTCACGGTAATCATCATGGGACTGGAGGTACCTGTATATTACTTATGTACAGGTAAAAGGAAGGAAAGGTAGAGCCAATTCTAAAGTGAGTTAACTTGTAAAGAGTCAGTGAATGATCCTGCAAATTCAGAGCCAACCACAGAGGCAGTTGAAGCTACTGATCCATAATAAGTAGCATAAGTATCCTTTCCAGTAGCTTGAACATAACATCAACAATGGAAGCACCCCCCACCTATAGGATAGGGAATACAGTCATCAAAGCAAGCATTTGGGCCAATGTCGGGATTATAAATATACAGGTAAAAGGAAGGAAAGGAAGAGACAATTCGAAAGTGAGTTAACCTGTAAAGAATCAGTGAATGATCCCGCAAAGTCAGATCCAACAACAGAGGTAGTTGAAGCTATTGATCCATAATAAGTAGTAGAAGTATCCTTAGCAATAGCTTAAACAGAACAACAGCAATGGAAGCACCCCCCACCTATAGGATAGGGAATACAGTCATCAAAGAAAACATCTGGGCCATTGCCAAGATTATAAGTGAAGGCAGAGGGTAAAGCAAGTAAGCAAAGGTAAACAATAATCAAAGTTAGTAACTAAGGTAAGCCTATGGCTCTATCCCAGGCTTATCCGGGCAGTGGTCTAAGTGTTGGGGTGAAAGCATCTTGTGGGCTGTGTAAAAAGAGTGAAATGTATTCACAAACAATACTGGGGGGTAACTCATATAATAAAGGTAATGTCTCTGAGTAGGTGGATATAAAAGGTCAGTGATTCTCTATAAGTGAAGGAAAAGGTAGTTGATCCACCACTAGCAAAGGCAAGGTAAGCTGTTCGAGATCAGTGAGAGAAATAAATCCCTAATAGAAGTGAAGAGAGAGAATGAGAGGAGGGGTCTTCCTCATCAATACTATGAATAAGAGAAATATTTCCAACCACAAACTCATCATCCATTTCAGATTGACAAAATTGGTACAGAAGTTGTAACATGGGAAAACTATGGAAAACACCACTTATTCTAATAACTCGGTGACCTACCAATTGCAGAAGTAGGATTTATGGCACCGAGTTTTGGGTTGCAGTGTCGATATCCTTAAACTGCTCAACCACTAACAATTTGGTAGGAATAGTGGGACTAATGTTGTATCAATGAATGAACAATTTCTCAATTCAATGATCAATGAGTCTTTCTCCAAGTGAGTAGGCGAGGAGTAGTTGACTAATTGGACTAAGGAGTATTAGTAGCACCAATAGGATCAGTAGCATACACCACCAATATTAGTAACGCAGGAAACGTTATAGGCACTGGTAGAGGCTAAGGCATAGTCAGCTAGAGCTACAAAGCAAGGAGCAACACTCCCATTCAGAAAAGGTAGAGCTATTTGGTTAGGGGCATTGAGCTTGCTTGCTTCGCACCTTGGCCCTGTCCGGCATCAATTCAGAGGCTATTGAAACATGCCATAGATTGATCCGGAGGTGTTTCTGGTTGAACGTGGGTTGGAGGGAAGGAGGAAGTTTAGGCAGAAATCAAAGTTTTTTGGTAAAGGATAGGAACCTAATTGGGGTTGTCTGGTCAATCCAAAAATATATTCAAAATTTGTAAAGAAATAATTTATAAAGAAAGAACTTATATTTTAAAAAAAAATTATATATCTTAAATTTTTATATATTTAGAAATATGGGTGAACTTTAAACTGGGACGAGGAGACAAAGCACATCAAGGAGGGTGAGCAGATGACGAGGACGTAGAACGAGCACGCCGAGGACGCAGAGTAGACCCTACACAAATCTTGCAAACACAACAAAACATGAAAAAAAGATTAAAACAGGAAAAAAAACCATAAAGAAAAATTAGAACAAATAACAAAAATAACAACCTCCCGTTTACCTTCACACCTTCGCTTGCTCCCCTACTGGTCCCTGCTGGTTCAAGATCAGCACAACACACCTAAACATAAAAATCACAGCGCTCTCAACAGTCAGAAAAATTGCAGCGCTTCCAATGGTAACGCAACACAAAACTCAAAGAAAACGTCTTGTGGTCTTGAGGGCACTAGATTTATAACAAAAAAGTTCGGTCGAACTTTCATACAAAGTTCGGCCGAACTAATAGTTCATCCAAACTAATAGTTTGGTTGAACTAAAAGTTCGGTTGAACTTTCATTGTTGGTTTTCCTATCTCTGACCAAAAAACTGGTTACCCATGCCGTCAATGTTAATGGCAGAAACAGTTTGGCCGAATTAATTTCAAAAGTTCGGCCGAAATTCCTCCAAAGTTCGGTCGAACTATTCGGAGAGTGAAATTTTCGGACATTTTTCTCACGAAAGTGTAACCCAGCTTCACATTTTTACCCACTGATCTAATTTTCCCGTGAATTAAATTAGGAGAAAAATGTAATGCCACATCACAAGACAACAAGAATGTGTAGACTGAGTTAATTTGACTTAGTAGGCTCATTTAATTCGAGTTGAGGGTTTAACTTGAGTCATGTAGAGTGTTTCCTAAATTTTAGGATCCTAGGTAGAGTTTAATTTGAGTTGTAATAATTTAATTCAGCTAAATTGGGTTAAAGTCAGGTAAAATAGTTCGAACTGTTGGAGGAACTAGTGGGAGGTCAAGTAGTGGGGTGTGTACTCTATGATCAACGAGTTAACTGATAAATCAATCATAAATAACTAATGCATGTGTGATCTACGATTTACCCATTTGAGATTGGAGTTCAAGGGAAGTGTACTATCAGTTGTATAATTTTCCGGGTTGTACAAATGGTGCATGCAATCAAAAGAAGAACCTAAAGGAACCACGCAATCCAATGGAGAAAAAATCCTATTGAATATGGGCCTAATTCCTCATTGAACAAAGCAAGAAAGTAGGATCTTGGAAGGCTAGGAAATTGGCTAAGTGTTGGCCAGAGGTAGTCTAGGAAGCTGTGACATAGATTGTACTAGTGCAGAGATTGTTCAGACTTGAACAAGCATTGTAGTTCTCCTCTATTTTACGATTAATGTACTACAGATAGGAAGGGGTTTTGAGCAGTGGCTTTCCCTTGAATATATACTTGTGTTATATGTATTGATTCATGTCGCATGTTTTTTATATTGCTTCTCAATAGTGAATTTATTTTCGCATATGAGTAGAAGTATATTTGAGTCTTATGTTTTAGAACATTGCATAAGAAATATTGAATATACAATTAATTTCTACATGGTATGAGAGCTAGAATCAAAATAGAGAAGAGAATTCAAAAATTTTGTAGGAGGTTCAAATTTCAATTTCAGTGTTGCAAGCTTTCTCCGGGACTGAGAATACGACTTCCACTGGACTCAGGCTCGAATATGATCTGGAAGGAACCAAAAATTTTGTGGCATGGAAGATCTATGTGGAGGTAGTATTAGATGATAACGGGCTACTAGATTACATCAAGACAAATGTAGTTAAACCCCCAGTAGCTAATGACCATGATCTCGCTCAGTGGAAGAAGGATGTAGCTAAAGTGAGGAGGATCATATTGGATGGAGTTCAAGATCATATTGTCTCGAATCTCCACGGGAAAGAAACTCCATTCTCGATGTGGAAAATACTGATAGACTCTTTTGAGAAAAAAAATGACCATAGGAAGTTGGAATTGAATGACAACCTTCATAGTATCAAAATGTAGAAGAATGACACAATTCTGAAGTACCTGAGCAAGTTTACAAAATTTTGTGATGAAGTTTGTGGGTGTTGGGATGGGGTCCCCTAAGGTCAATTTTTTGTATGATTTTTGTTAAAGTTTTGTTGAAACGCGTTGCATGTCAAATTCAAGGGGGTTGGGGGTGGTTCAAAGCTCCTTTATAATTGTAATGGGAAAAAAGTGAAACCATGAGTATCAAACCACGGTTTGAGACCAAGGTATGTGCATGTCAAAGTCTTATAAATATGTGAGTTGAGTAAGGATATCATATCATATCATATCTAAGGAAGTTAAGTTAGCGATGTTATGTTTATGTTGATCTAGTTTGTATTCAGTCTCGGTAGAAAGGCTCCTGTTGGCTGTGTGCATGGAGAACTAGTCCTGAGTTGTGTGCAAGGAATCTATTGTTGTGTGTGCATACGGAAGGAAATGTACTAGGTTAAGGACTAATTAATAAAGAAGAAGTTTTGGCGAACGCTGTTGCAATTTATGTGTTATGAATGACTATGTTGATTATCTGTTGATCTATTTCTATTGAACGCATATTTATCTGAGTTAATTATCTGCAAAAAGATATTTGTGTTTGTGTAAGGGTTACATCTGCGTTAAGGATTTTTGTGCAAGTATGGTTTCTGCTACGATACACTAGATCTGAATAGAGTATAAATAATTTGTTGGTGCATATCTGTTAAGGGTTTCATCTGTGCTTAGATTTTGTTTATGTGAAGTCTCGCGCAGGCCGATAAGCCTTAGATTTGATAATTAAGGTTAAGAACACATAAAACACTCCCTCAGGGTGCAGAAACTTGGTTCCAACACCCCCCCATACTGCTTCGGGTGAGACTTTGGTCTCCGCAAGCATATCACTGCCGAAAGGGCCAGTAGTTGGAGGGTTTTGATGGTTGCATAGAACACTCTGAACCTGGGTTAAGGCCCCTCAAGGCAACAAATGGTGTTGTTTCGAGGACTGGGAATTGTTTGAGGGAGATTTAATGTTGTGGCATCTGACAGAAAACAAATTGCAAGATTGGTTTGATAAGAAGGCGCGCGAATTTTCAATCCGAGAAAACTGAAACCTTAAGCTGTCTGTTGGGGATTGGGAGCAAAGGTATATCTACACAGAGGTCCATGAAATTTTCTTTGCTTCCTTTGCGAATGTGTTACAAGAGTGGTTATCTTAGCTTGCTGAGTTTTGGACATGCACAAAGGACAACGCGATCATCAGGTGGACTCCTGAACTGGTTTAATAGTTGGAGAAATCTAGTAATAAAACTACTCGCACAATATATTATTGGATTGATAGCGTTTTGAGTGGGTTTGTAACTGAATTTTCTATTGATACTTTTGTATTGTATTCTGAAGTAGAAATGAGTTTTTTTAAGAGCCCTAGAGATAATTTTTTTCCCTCATTGACTCTACAAATTAAAATGCTTTTATGTGAAAAGGGTACTTTGTGCAGCCACAATGAGTGAATGCACCAAAGAGGCCTGACTACGTGCAACAGAAAAACTTACAGGGTAGACCTAGAAGAAGGTTTTGTTTATAGCCCTCTAAAAGGTAAATCGAATAGTGACGAAGAGTCTGAAACAATAGCTCTGGTGAATCTGCGCACTCAGAAAAAGAGAGATTTCAAGATCAAATTATTTTTGGGTCATTGACCATATTTCATATCCCATCCACTCCATGTACAAATTCATCTCACACTAACAAGTCATCCACTTCACCTCCACATCCACCACCATAAGTCGATATGGCTACTTCCATAAAGCTGCAAATTTCAAGGGTGTTGGAAATGAAGATGTTGACCAATTTTGGTTCATTGCAAATGTTGTGCGGACAACTCATTCGATCAATAATGATAATTTTAAGAAAGCGCAGCTGGCTACTTCATTTGAAGAGTCTGTGTTGGATTGGTACATGATGTATATGGCAACCAACCCTAATGCAACGATTGACGAGCTTAAAACGACATTGAAGGAGCAGTTCAAAAATGAAAAATCATACTCTCAATGCATGAACAAATTAAAGGAGATCCACCAAGAAGTGAATTAATCTATATGGGAGGCAGATCAATGATTGAAGCGCACCATTAGGAATGGAGGGTTTACTATCAACGACATGCAACACAAAGAATGGTTCATTGCTATGTTGTTGTCGCGTCTGTGCCAATCCTTAATCCAACATAATACTGTTACACAGACTGAAGTTTTGGAGATCACCATGAAGTTAGAGGCCTCACATGTACCATCCACATAGGTTGTGGCTCAGCAAATTCAAATCCAATTAGCTACATTACACTTAGAGATACAAAATCTGCGAAAAGAGAAAGAAAAGGATGTTTACACAGGATTATGGTGCACACGCTGTAAATCTGAAGGGCATCATAGGGATCAGTGTCTTGTATCTAATAGCTATATGGCAGTTGGAGGACCAAGTCCGATTAATAATGGGGCATGGCCTAGTGAAGTTCCCAAAATCTGGTGTGCTATTTGTTAAGAAAATTGACTGCAAATGACAGAATTATGCCCTAGGATTGGTAAATATATTCCAGAGCTATATCAACCTTAGTATGCATTTTGTCGATATGTGGGACACGCTGAGAATAATTTTCGTAGCTTTGATCTGATGATTGATCAGGTTGCTTCATATAGATTACAGGTCGGGGGTAGGGGACCAGATTCACCTACATCTTCGTCTGGCGGCGATGGATTTCCAAGAAGAGGACGAGGAAGAGGAGGAGGAGCTAGTCGCGTAAGGGGACAACTCATTTGTTATAACTGTGGAGAGGTTGGTCATTATGCGTGCGACTTCCTGAACCCAACACAACAGTCTTGTAGGTATTCTAGATAGTTTGATCATGTTCTTGAATATTGCCCTGTAATGTTTGCAAAAATGTAGGAAAAGAAACTGCAAACACCTACAGAAAATGTTCAAATAATGAGAGTGGAACTACGCACTGAAGACCCTAGCATAAATATTGTAACAAGGAGCGGTGTAGCAATTGGAGAAGACAAAGCAAAAGGTAAGAGACATGACGTTGAGGTTTGGGTCCGGAGGTCTCCTAAGAAAAAGGAAGGGTTTTATCTACAAAGGGAGAAGGAAACCTTTGTCGCAGCAAAGAAGGACTTCACGGATCCTGGCACATCTAAAGTACCAAGAAAGATCGCCATGGATACCATCGAAGGGAACGAGCGTGCTAAGATGAAACCGTTTTTGCAGGACTATATCAATCTTCTACGTAATAAGAAGGCAGTTGAGAATATTCAAGCTTTGATTAATAGTTGCGTCGAGAAATATCAGCCCTAGATGGAGCAAAAGGTTGTCAATAATATTTACAAGAACAAGAGAAGAATTGGCCGAGAGATGTGCCTAACTGCTCAGACAGGTGAGTTTGAAATAGACTAGGTCATTTAGGATCTGGTCTCTCATGCAAATGTACTACCAAAGCAGACTTGGCAGAAAATGGGAGAGCCTAAACTGAAATGGATTTCAATATAGTTGCGCATGGAAAATCAACAGAAGATTATCCCAATGGGTATACTTTTTGGGGTCATAGTTGATATTGAAGGAATTATGGCACTGGCTCACTTTAAAGTTATTCAAATTATTGATGATTCAGATCCGTACCTTGCACTGTTGGGTTTGGATTGGGCTATTGACATGGATGCTATCATCAACCTCAAGCACATATGTATGGTGTTTGAAAATAATGGAACCAAGGTTGTGGTCCCACCGGACCCTACAAAAGGAGAAAGATACACAAAACCGGTGCGCGTAGAAGAGGACGTTGATAATATCTACAAGCTAACTACAAGAGATGAATATTGGATCAATCCCACAGTAGATGGTAGGCTTAGCAGGGATAGGGATATTTCATTCCGCTCAAACTCAGATGAGGAATTAGATAATTGGAAAAATTGTTTGCATGAAGTCTCTACACTGCGTTGCAACCGAGTCACCAGATCTCTACGATGCATACCCTCCGAGGTTCAAGAATTACATTATTATGATGGTGTAGACAGTGTTAGTTTTTTTTAGATGAATTTGAAAAATTTGTTCCAGAGACACAACAGTTCCATGCACTTGAATTAGCTCTGCACTCAGTCCTAGCACACTGGTGGGAAATGCACAAGTACAACCTTGCATATTGGGAAGAATGTACCCACATGATGAAACTACGATTCGGAAGACCTAATACTCGGTTGGAAGGAACCTATGCAGGCAAAGAATATTCTCACATGCATTTATCCAGGTGGACTGCATCTTGGGGAGAAGAGCCGAAACCAAGATGGGTGCATACATTCATCCATACTCTAAGTCAGATACTTATGAACTTGTATCTGGAGGTTGAGTTGCGGTGTGGCATGATAGAATGGGTTGCGCTAAGGGAGATCTGTGTTTTAAATTTTATTTTAGAGAGTGGGTTCCCATGCATCAATACTTCCTTACACACGATTCAAGATGTTGTCTTTGACATGCCAGAGAAACTAGAAGAACGAGCCCTACCAGCATGGGATGCGTAGATGAAGGATATAGTTGAATGTCGGAACATGACTATTGAAGATAATGAGGAAGACCCAAGAAAAATCAATAAACCTGAGTCATGGTCAGCACGTAGTCGCTGAGCCTACGGTTGAATTGCCAGATATGATTGGACCCATGAAGATTAGGCAAGTCAACACTGGAATAGAAGAGAAACCTAATAATACCGAAATAGGGGATTGTTGGGATGAAGATATTGTGGTTAAGGTTGTGGAGCTGCTTGCTGAATATCAGGACTTATTTCCCATAAAGTTTTCAGAGTTGAAAGGTATTGTCAGGGATCTTGGCGTGATGAAAATCACTCTGAAGCCAGATGCTAGGCATGTCAAGAAGTGCCCTTACAGATGAAACCCAAGTATAAACAAAAGGTTAAGGAGGAGCTGGAGAAAATGGTTAAGGTAGGGATCATTGAACTAGTATGAGAATATGATTGGGTAAGCCCTGTGGTGGTCCAAGAAAATAATACCAAAGGATAAACCGAGATTTGTGTGGATTTGTGCAAGTCGAATGATGCTTGTGTGCATTATCCTTTTCCAACTCCATTTTCTGATGAAGTATTGGACAATGTGGGAGGGAAGGAGGCCTACTCATTCACTGATGGATTTTTTGTATTCCACCAGATAAGAATTGTGCCTAAAGACAAAATTAATACAACCTTTGTGACCAAATGGGGATCATGCCAATACATAATAATGCCATTCGGTCTGAAGAATGTGCCCGTTATATTCTTGCGCATGGTGGTAGATATGTTTAAGGAGTATATACATAATTTCTTAGAAGTATATTTTGATGAATGGATTGTATTTGGCTTATTGAAGAAGCATGTTTCAAGTATGCACTTGATGCTAGATACTTGTCGAAAGCATCATATCTCACCGAATTTGAAGAAGTGCATATTATGTGTCCCTTTTAGGATTTTGTTCGGTCATATTGTCTTTCAAAAAGTATTGATGGTCAATCTAGCTAATATTGATATTATTGTTAAGCTGGAGGCTTCAAAAAATCTGAAGAAGTTGCACTCAATTTTCGGGCATACTGGCTGTTACAGAAAATTTATTCAAGGTTATGCGATGAGTACTGCATCGATGGAGAAGTTGTTGAAGAAGGATGCCTCTTTTTGTTGGGATGAGAACTGCCATAAGAGTTTAGAGCTAATTAAGGAAAAAATGGTGACTGCGCCTATATTGGTATATACAGACTGGACAAAGGTATTCCATGTACACATGGATGCTTCATGTATCACGCTAGGATTTGTACTCGCGCAACCAGAAGCTGGAGATATTGATGACCCAATTGCATTTGCGATCAGGAAATTGTCAATTGTTGAGTGTAATTACTCAACAACAGAGAGATAAGGGTTAGCTATGGTCTATGTGCTACATAAGTTTCATCACTATTTGTTGGGAGGACATTTTAAGATGTTCACTGATCACTCTGCTTTGAAGTACCTAGTCAATAAGCCTGTGTTGGGGGGATTTATTGTTAATTTGAGAACATGTTCTATGCCATTTCAGATTAGGGCACACAATACTGAAGAAGATAGAACATACTAATATATTGATAGAAGACAAGCCAAAACAGAGATGAAGAGTGGTGGCGTTACGGCGATCAGCAGGATGATTCTACCAGCAAAGTCTCCAATAGGTCATTCAACCAAGCGTGTCACACATAAACCCAGAACAACCCAAACAAAGAACAGTCCATAGATACGCAGCTCCAATGCTATCCAGAGAATTCCTCCACACAATGTGTGTTTCAAATGAACTCTAAGTCTCTCCAATATATAGGAATCTTTCGGGGTGTGTGACACGTCCTTACATACTTACATATATTTCATTCAAGGCCGACCTGCATAACATAAGTGGAATAAATTCAAAGTAATAGTTGCTCTAGGCTCAATACTCATCTGATTAAGATGATTCAGATCCGTTAGGAATTTACCGCAGAAATAAAATATTTACCGAGAGAGAAATAAACATAAAGAGGCCAGCAACAAATCATAAACATTAACACAAATGTTTCTCCGGGAAAACCCCAAACTCCGGGGAAAAACCCAACCAATGAAATTTCATTAACCATTGGCCAAAACCCTGGCCAATCCGGCCAAATGAGCCTACACCACTCACTTCCAGGCCTACATTACAATGAAGTTTTCCCAACCTTTTATAGGCTCTATTACATGCAATACCATGGGCTAAAACCATGGGTGCACAATACCATGTGCCCCAAAACCACTGCTATTTACCCTAGTCAACATTGACTCTACTCCGAGTCATGTTTACCTAACAATTCCCCCTTAAACTTGACTTGGGGATTATTGACTAAATCCAGCCAAACCTGTTAAGTGAGACAACCCTGCTTACTGTAGCTCTTACCCCCTCAAATTTTTACCTAGGGTAATTGTAAACTTGACATCCCCCCTATCACCTAAGTCTAACCCAGACTTTACCAGTGATTATCTAGGGGTACGCATGCCATACCAGGTCTTACGGCAATATGCCCATTTACATGTAATAAAAATTAACTCCAGTATAATAATTTTTTTTTGTTTTTTTTTTACCCTTGTTTCTCTCTTAATATAACCATCTCATCTCTAAATTTCTCAGACCAACTTCTTATTACTGCTAGTCGCGAGATTTGGGCTGTGGCAGCACCATTGTCCTCTTTCTCCATTGAGAAACCCTCCATGGAATTCCCCATGGAATCAATCAATCGATATTTCCTATTTCCTCGAAACACCATGCTCTGTATGGCTAGATCTGCAAAAGGCTACATTGATTTCTCCATTCACAAGCCAATAAAACCCTTGGCTACAAAAGCGTTCCTCTGAAGCCAAATATGGCTCTGATACCATTTGTTAGGAATTTACCGCAAGAAAAATAAAGAATTTACTGAGAGAAATAAACATAAAAGGCCAGCAAAAAATCATTAACATAAAAACATATGTTTATCCAGGAAAACCCCAAATCTGGGGAAAACCCATCCTAATGAGATTTCATTAGCCTTGGCCAAAACCCTGGCCAATTCGGCCAAGTGAGCCTTCACCGCTCACCTCCAGGCCTACATTACAAGCGAGTTTTCCCATCCTTTTATAGGCACTATTACATGCAATACCATGGGCTAGAAACCATGTGGGTGCACAATACCATGTGCCCCAAAACCACTACTATTTACCCTAGTCAACATTGACTCTATCACGAGTCAAGTTTACCTAACAAGATCAATCTTACACCTCTCCGAAAGAGGAATCCAATAAAAATATTGTGATCGTCATCTGAGCAGCACAACCCGGAGTTTGGACCTAGTTGTCTAATTTTAACACTCCCTCTCAACTAGGGAGAACTCCGTCCACTAGTGCAATCCAAACATCGTGCGTCATCCCGCCGTAACTTGCTTTGCTGGCCTCTTTATTTCAGAACAGAAGTGGGTCAGTCACAAAGACATCATTCCCAGCTGACAGATTCAGCCCAGAGGTCAAAACCTCTATCGGACTCACAAAGAGTCTCCAACCAACCCGAAGTCAGGCGGAGGTCCAAGACCTCACAAGACTTGATCCTAGATCAAGTGGTTGGACCGTGCCATCCTAGATAGAGAGTACGGCAAGTTCTGATGCGTCCATCAGTCTTTGCTACTAGTCTCTAGCCTTTCCCATCTCATTGGCCAAATGAGAGGTACTTCCCATGAGCCCCGGACTCAATGGGTAGGATGCATATGGGGCATAGATAATGAGAGGTAAACCAACTCAATAATCACAACAGTGAACCAACTCAATAATCACAACAGTGGGGCCCAAGCACACCAACAAGGTTCGGCAAGCCTAGCCCTGTGGTTGCTTATAGCTCCGAGAAGCTATCCCCAAAGCCCCCCAGAGCTCCCAGAGCTCATCGTCCAACAGGACCCTCAGAATAGGGTCATTCCACGATTCCAAGATTCTCACGAAAGGTTAGGAACATGACCTTCCCCAAGGGCATAGTGAGAATATCCATGACCTGCTCATCAGTTCCTATGATCGAGCCTTATAGCGTCTCGCTGTACCATATCCCGGATAAAGTGGTACAGCCATCAACATGCTTGGATCGATCGTGGAACCCGGGATTCTATGACAAATGAATCCCCCTCTGGTTATCACAAAGGATAACGGTGGCATCTAGCACATGCTCGAACAACTCACTGAAGAGCTTTCGCAACCAAGTGACTTCACAACGGGTCATACATGCTGCAATGTATTCGACCTCAATGGTGCACAAGGCTACCATCTTTCGTTTCTTGTCCGAAGCAGATCTACTTGTGAAGTAGCATCCAGATGTGCTCTTACGATCCACCACACTGCCAGCCCAATCGACATTAGTATATCCAAGGAGTGTCATGCTCCCAGCAGTGTATCTCAGCCCATGGTCTATCGTGCCACAGAGATATCTCAAGAGTTTCTTGGCACCAACCCAGTGAATGTTATGATCAACCATGTGTTGACTCAAGGTGTTCACTGCACAACATACGTCCGGACGGGTGTTCACTAAGAACATCAAAGCCCCTACGAGTTGATGATACTCAGTAGGATTTGCTAACACAGGCCCAACAACGTTGCCGCTAAACTTCTTGAAGTTGAGCTCCATCGGTGTCGACACAGACTTATAGTCCACTATACCAGAAGCTTCATAATGTATTTTTCTTGAGAATGGAAAATCTCGCCAAGTCTCTGCCAGACCTCTAGGCCTAGGAAGTAATACATCAGTCCTAGGTCCTTCAGCTCGAATTCAGCAGCGAGCTCCCTCTTGCTCTGATGAATGAGAGGGTCAGCATCTGTCAGGAAGAGGTCGTCCACATACAACACCAGAATGAGAGGCTTCTTTCTATCAACTTTTGAAGTAATGGTTCGGATCGGCATTACTACGAGTGAATCCCAGCTTCATCAGGTAGCTATCTATCTTCTCGTTCCAAGCTCTGGGTGCTTGCTTCAATCCATAGAGGGCTTTCTTCAACCTGCAGACATGAGTGTCTCGTACCTGGACTTCGAACCCCAGAGGTTGCTCTACATACACCTCTTCCTTTATCGCACCATGTAGAAATGCGGTCTTTACATCCATCTGATGAAGACTCCATCCTTACGTAGCAGCGAGGGCTATGATCGATCGAATGGTGGTATATCGGGCCATAGGTGCAGGTGTGTCATCATAGTCTAAGCCTTCCTCACGGGCAACGAATCTTGCCTTGAACTTTTCAACACTTCCATGCTTGATTTTGAGGTGACAACAGCTTTGATCTGTGGTCTAGGAACCATATCCCATACATCACCCTCGCATCCTAGCAGATTTAGATACTTTCCAGCTTCTTCAAATGATCTAGGCTCATATTGTACTCATGGCAGCTAGATACCCCTAGTATTTATATGGCTTCTTGGTTTTCTTCCGTAATCTCCCCCTTTGAAGCCATATATCTTTAAGCCATGAGGGTCTTTTTTTCTTTCAGCAATGATATTAGCTCAGAAGCATATACAGTTGTATTCTCCCTCTTAATGCTAGCTTCTCTTGTGAGAGAAGACATCTATTTTAAATGAGGGCATCCTAGACACCAACTTGGAAAGGAGTCTTATTCTCCCACGGTCAAAGCCATCCAAGACTCATAGCCATATACTGTCATTTAGCTATCTTGGCATGTATCATAGACAATTCACAGGCTTTGCTGATCATGGTTCAAGACTCCAACAACTTCACTGAAGGCTGCAAAAACTACTTTCAAGTTTATCATTATGCTCCAATGTAAGACTGATACTGTCACAAGCTTACAACGATTATGAATTTTGTAAACATGGGTGTCTGTCTATGTCACTGTCATAATGACAGTGACCTAGATTCACAGATTTAGCTCCTCATATTTGCGGTTACAGAGATACCTTCTGAACTTTCATCACTGTCTTCTTCATCATTAATAGTACTGAAGATTTCAAGCTTCATGGTCATATGTATGCCTCTGAAGATACCATAGATCAGGTTCATATAGACTCTCTTCTTTTGTCTGCCTTCTTATATTAGTTTTTCAAAGCACTGTAAAATATCATCTCAGCAATTCTGCCTTCTGTCAGCACAATACATATAATACAAAACCATGGTCTTCACAGAATTTCAACCCAAACCCAATATACCATCTTCCATACCATTAACGCCACATTCACCATAAACAATCTTCAAAAAAGCTATACACCGCACAACAGAGATACCAATGGTATTTACAGTATGGAACTTACCGCAGAAAACTTAGTAATTGCACAGAAAACAGAATCGGATTTGGCTTATTTCGGTCTGCCCCAATGATCTCAAATAACAATAAATGTGAAACGACCAACGCGATGAGGCGAAGTTGATACCGCGTGATTCTTGGCACCGGTTCTTCGATAAGAAGTCCCGTGGGGAGTGACTTTGCTGTCTTGGATTCCAGGTCGGGTTGGAAATCCATAGGACTGTAATTGAACCACGCGAGTAATATATGCTTTGACGAGAAAAATCATTATCACCCACATGCTGAAAATTTCGAGATCTTCTTGGCCACGGATGTGCGGAATTTTCGTAAGCAGACAAAACAATGGCAGTGAATGCCTGTGTCATCAACCCGCTTCCGTGAGTTACATGTGATCTGGCAAATTTTTTTTTTCTTTACATATATGTCACCTCGATTAAGGAATTAATCGATGTTTGAAAAACTTATTCGCTCAAACGCCGCTCATTGGAGCTGCCGCCTGACAATATAATGGATGGCACAGATATGCATGGAACCCCTGCATTTCACGCACAGGTATCTGACCGTAATTTTTTTTTTCCCTGCAGTTGGACGGCCATGGGCAGCAGGCTCGTGCCTTTCTCGTCACTGTATCAAGGTCATGCCACATGGCAAGATTTCCACGGGCTTCTTACTTTCGTCCTCATCAATACTTAGACCCAACTTCATCATCCTGTGAATCCTGTTATTCAAAGTATTAGGATCATCGAGGCTGAACCTTGACGTCAACAGAACAGTTTCGAACATCAATAGAACTGAATCTTTGACAGACTTGTCATTTTATTTTTATTTTTACTTTCTTCTGCCCTCTTTCTAAGCTCATCCATGATAGAATTCTTAGGATTAATTTTAATGTCCATATTTCCATGGTGTATTAACGTGGCAGACAGAATTCTTCACAAGCATCCATAATGATGTGTGAAATAACCGGCTATGATCCCATTTGATCTTAACCATAGAAAGTTCGCTTTTAGAATAACCCACATCTCGCTGCCCTAGATTTATAAGCTGGGCGTTGTCTTCTCCTTGCTCTAATACCATGTTAATTTGAGAACATGTTCTATGCCATTTCAGATTAGGGCACACAATACTGAAGGAGATAGAACATACTAATAGATCGATAGAAGAAAAGCCAAAACAGAGATGAAGAGTGGTGTCGTTACGGCGATTAGCAGGATGCTTCTACCAGCAAAGTCTCCAATAGGTCATTCAGCCAAGCGTGTCACACATAACCCCAGAACAACCCAAACAAAGAACAGTCCGTAGATACGCAACTCCAATGCTATCCAGAGAATTCCTCCACACAATGTGTGTGTCAAATGAACTCTAAGTCTCTTCAATATATAGGAATCTTTGGGGGTGTGTGACATGTCCTTTAAGACATTTAAGTCTATATTTTATTCCAGGCTGACCTAGCACATAAGTGGAATAAATTCAAAGTACATGTTCTACTCATCTGATCGAGATGATCTTTAGATCAATCTTACACCTCTCCGAAAGAGGAATCCAATAAAAATATTGCGATTGTCATCTGAGCAGCACAACCCGGAGTTTGGATCTAGTTGTCCAATTTTAACACCCTGTCACTTGGCTTGGAAATCTGCCAAATCACAGGACCCTAACACAAGCCTCTCCACCAAATTTGAGACTTGGAACACTTCTCGATGCTATAAAATCAACACTCCCTCTTAGCAAGGAATGTAATGACTCAACTCGAATTATATGGAACATAGAAATATTAGCATGCATATGAGACCTGCATATGATAGCTACATATGCATGTATCACGTGTACTGCACTAGTATATACACTAATCAATTATGAAAAATCTCAGTGTAGAGTAATGAGTGAATTATTGAAGTATTGAGTAAATACCTAACTCACCAAAATATAATGAATGTATTGTAAGGTAAAAGTTATACCTACCACTATCATAATATAACTAATATTTTGTTCAAAGGAAAGTAAAAGCATTGACTTATGAAAATAAAATATGATATTTGAATAAAATCCAAGATATTTACTAAATGATGATATTTAATAATAAATCCAAGATATTTATTAAATAATAATATTTTAATATATCTAAGATATTTTAGAAATCCAAGATATTTATTAAATAATAATATTTTTCTAAGATATTTTAGGAATCCAAGATATTTATTAAAAGGAGGATATTTTAATAAATATCTTAGGGGATTTGTGTATAAAGGGAGAAGGTGGCGGGGGACTTGATTGGAATGGATCAGTGAGGTGGGAACACTGACTCGGATGCTGTCAAAGGAGTTCTAACTATGGGAGACCTGAGCAGTGAGTTCTAACAGAGTCATGGAGTGATCTCGATTGTTGTTGGACTTTTGGGCACGGGGGCCAAAAGAATTGTCTTCTGGATCTGGGGACCGGAGAGGTTAACCCCAGATAGGCTGGGAGAAAAACGATGTTTTGGTAACGAAGGCAGGAGCCATGACGGGTCTGGAACACCTTCAAACACGATTCCAGGTAAGTATTAAATAGTGAATTGACATATATTCTGCTTTTAAAAAAAATCCCACTCTGGATTGTGTAGTATAAATTCCGTTAATCATTTTAATTTTAAAATTGAGGTCCTTACAAGAAAAGTGTTCAAGCAAGATACCACTGTACTGCTTTGACTCTAGAACATCTGTTGCGTTGATGATGTCTTGGTTGTTGCCCCTCATCTCTGCGCTACTGCCCTCTGTACTGCTGCCTGTGACACTGTCCCTACCACTGCCTCATCCGTACTGCAACTCCCTCTATCTCTGAAGACCACTGGATCCTCTAATGGAAGGGGTTATCAACCATCCCCATCTTCTCTTTGAAATAAGTGAACTTAATCTTACTAAGAGCCTTGGTGAGGATATCTGTCACCTGTTCCCTTGTAGGAGTGTACCTCAACTGCATTGCTCCCCATTGGACATAGTCCCTGATGAAGTGGCACCGAATGTCAATGTGTTTCGGCCGGTCATGAAACACAGGATTCTCAGAGAGCTTAATGCAACTTTGATTATCACACATAATCTCGATCGATTCCATCCTCTTCTTAAGAAGGTTCACGAGTAACCATATGGCCTCACACGAAGCTGTGCTTGTTGCCATATACTCGGCCTCGGCTGAACTTAGTGCGACGGACTTCTGTTTCGTGCTGCACTAGGAGGTCATTCCTAATCTAAGATTGAAACAGTGCCCACTGGTACTCTTCCACTCCACTGTGCTTCCAACTCAATTTGCATCTGTAAACCCACTCAAACGGAACTCATTTCCCTTGGTGTACTTCAATCCATACTCAATTGTCCCCTTCAGATATCTGAGAACATGTTTGGCTGTTGTCCAGTGAGCCCTTCTTGGTTCCACCATGAACTGACTGAGGGTATTCACCGCATAACAAATGTCTGGTCTAGTATTGACCAGATACATTAATGATCCTATGAGCTACCTATACAAGGTGGGATCAGCCTCATCATCCTCCGTTGTGTCTATCTTCTTCCAGTTAGTAATCATTGGCATGGCCATGGGTCTACAGTGTTCCATCTAAAATCTCTTCAAGATTTCTGTAGTGTATCTTACTTGCCCCATGAAGATTTCTCCCTTATGTTGCCATACTTCTAATCCAAGAAAATAGTGCATCTGCCCCAGATCCTTTGTTGAGATTTTGTGTATTTGGGGTAGCATCAGTTGTGCTCTAGGTCCCAAATTTTGAGGAAGGACTAGAGTTAACCTGATCTACAAGACCTAGAAATGGATTTGGGAAATTTCATCTGGTTTAGGAGATATTAAATTAATTAATTATTTTAATGTATTTCCTAAGTTAAAACTTAGGAAAATAAAAATTTTAAAGTGAATTTAATTAAACATGTGATGAAATTGTCTCAAATCACATGGATCAAACTTTCTTTTAATCTTAGCCATTGATTAAAGATTTAATCTTGGTCGTTGATTTGTCAACGAGAAAAGTATAAAGGAAAGGCTTGGGGTCATTTGCAAGACAAACAGAGGCAGAGCACTGAAGCTAAGCTAAGATTCTAAGGTGGGGTTGCTAAGAATTCTCAAGTGTTTCAGTTGCAGAGACGGGAATTTAGACCAAGGAGATGATCTGATCCCAGGGTCTAGAATACACAAGAAGCAGAGAAGAGATCAGGAAAGACAGCGCAGAGGAAGGCAACAGCAGCAGCAAGGACAACATGATTTTCAGGAAACCCTTCAGGGGTTACGCAGAGACCCTTAGGGGCAACGTAGTGACTGCGTCACCCAGTCTGGGGTAACGCAGTCCCTTCCAGTGACAGTGTTGAGCATTTGGAGGCCTTCAGAGGCTGACACAATGTCTTTCAGGGGTAGATCTGGGGTTTCTAGGCCTAGATTTGGCTGAGTTCTGTAAATCCTGTTTGAGGGTGTGGATCAGTCAGTATTGTTGGTCTTAGATCAGCCAGGTGCTGCAGATCTAGATTTTTCTCTATAGGGTTTTCCAGATCTAGAACCCAGAGTTGTGTATTCAGAAATATTCTTAATAATAGAGCCCTCCAGCAGCCAGAGACCGGTTTTCCCACATTGGGTTTTTCCGGGGGCAGTTTGTCTAGAAATAACTATCACTTTGTCTATGTGTGCATGTGCTTATTCTAGATTTGAATTGGTAGAGATCTGTTATGTGTTTTCCCTTGATGTTAACTTGAATTTATTCAGTTGATAACTTGTATAAGTAGGAGAAGCTTAACCGAATTAACAGAAATAATTTCTGCATAAGAATTAAGATTCAAAAATTTCTACATGGTATCAGAGCAATTGTAGATCTAGAAGGATCATCAGCTGAAGCATTTGAAGGATCTAGCTGCATAAAGCAGCTGGAAAGGCAACAGAAAAGCATATCTAAAGGGACAACGCAGTTTTCAGGAGGAGATTCATGCAAAGGGAAGGGTGACGCTGTCCAGCGCTGTGTCCTAGCAAGCCCACGCAATTACTGCGCAGTGGTAGCTCAAAAACAGCGCTGGTTGGGTCTGAAGCCAACCAGTGTGATTCAGATTTGAATCTGTCAGATCCAGAAAAAGTCTGCAGAAAAGTTGCATAAATTCAGAAGCACTGGTGGGGTTTAACTTCTGAAGTTTTCAGATTTTTAACCTTAGCACAAGTGACAAAGTTAGGACTGCAACCGTAGATGATGCAGTGATAGTTAGGACTGCCCTCAATGCAGTCACGGATGAGTGGGAAACCTTTGTCCAAAGTATCTTGGGCAGAGCGGACCTCCCAGATTGGGACAGCTTGTGGTCAATCCTGCAACAAGAAGAACTACGAAGGTTCACCAAGAAGCAACACAACCCTGCGTTGAGCAAAGTAAATAAGGAAGAGGAAGAAGATGTAGCCTTGGCATCAAAGAAGCAGCCGAAGAAGAAGAAGGATCTTTCTAAGATTAAGTGCTTCCAGTGTGGCGAAATGGGACATTTTGCCAGACATTGTCCAGAAAAGAAGAAGGACAAGGAAGCATCTTCTTCCAAAGCAGTGGTGGCAGATGATGGGTCGGGAGATGATGTAGCCATGAGTGCTCATGAACCACGGAGGTGGGGTGACATGGGCATGTAGAGGAGCTACATGGAAGTAAGGCGGGATCCTTGAGCAGCTCATCTCTTGGATCACAAGCGAGCTACGAGAGCCTTAAGACAGTAGCGGGACAAGTGGAGCAGTGGGTGCATAGATCACAGATGAGGCATAAGAAGAGGCAGATCTGGAGGCTGGGAAGAGCAACGCAGAGCATAGCAGCAGCAACGTAGAAGCAGTAGTAGCGCTGAGGCTGATGTGACTTCAGCAGCGCAGTGTAGTATTGCTTACGTAGTGCAGAGATGCAGCAGCGTAGAGAGTTTCAGAGGGACAACACAATGCAGCAATAGCGTGATAGATTTCAACACAAGTTGCTGATGTGACTTCATTAGTGCAGAGGGAGTCTAATTACGCAGGCAGAGTTGTAGCTGTGCATCATTCTTTAGATTCCATCACAGATCTGTAGCCGATGGAGCTTCAGTGATGAGGATGCAACCCATCAAACTTGTTTTTCAAAGATTAGGCAGGAGATTCAGTTGTTTCTCTCAACAACTGAAGTTGTAGTGCAACAGATCAGCAGTGGCAGTGCTATGAGCAGCACAGATGTAGCATATTGAGAGGGAGCTGCAGTATAGTGGTTGCAGTGGCAGTGGCAGTGGCAGAGTCATGGACAACAGTACAGAATGGCAACAATAGTGTAGAGTTGAGTGGCAGGAGGCCAAGCTTCAGCAGCACAGAACCAGTGCCCAAAATCTTGTAATGCATAAGTGTGATGTATTGCTAGAGCACACCCTTGATGCTAAGAGGGAGTGTTGAGATTTTGTGTATTTGGGGTAGCACCAGTTGTGCTCTAGGGCCCAAATTTTGAGGAAGGACTAGAGTTTACCTGATCTACAAGACCCAAAAATGGATTTGGGAAATTTCATCTGGTTTAGGGATATTAAATTAATTAATTATTTTAATGTATTTCCTAAGTTAAAACTTATGAAAATAAAATAATTAAAGTGAATTTAATTAAACATGTGATGAAATTGTCTTAAATCACATGGATCAAGCTTTCTTTTAATCTTAGACATTGATTAAAGATTTAATCTTGGCCATTGATTTGTCAACGAGAAAAGTATAAAGGAAAGGCTTGGGGTCATTTGTAAGACACACAGAGGTAGAGCACTGAAGCAAAGCTGAGATTCTAGGGCGGAGTTGCTAAGAATTCTCAAGTGTTTCAGTTGCAGAGAGGGGAATTTAAACCAAGGGGATGATCTGATGCTACAAAAACTAACATAGAAAACACAGAAAATTTTGTAGGTAGAACACATCTGATGCTAAAAAAACTAACATAGAGCTCATCTTTGGTTTTTTCCCACATGCTAAATTTGTATGTCCCGACCATCTTTTGCATTTTGTGGTACATTTCCTTTTGAAAGTCGCCAAATTATGATTTTTCTTTTCTTTTTAGTTGCATCAACCTCTGGGGCATTATTCCAGGCCGACCCAAGGTGTGGCCAAGGGGAGGGGGAGGCTAACCCTATGTGGACCCAATGGACACATGTGGACTCGGATGGGAAAAGAGATGAATGGGGCTAAAATGTGTGGAAAGGTGGAAAAAATATTAATCCCCTCTAGTGTCAATTAATTAATTTTTTTCTTGCTAAATTAAATTAAAATCTTAAGCTAGAAAATTAATTAATTTTCAGTCCAAAATAATTATAGAGATATTAATCTCTCCAAGTGGAAAATTCGTGGGTCACAGAAAAGTCAATTTTTGGAGGTCCCCCACCAAGGCAAAAATGGATATTTTAAGAAAAAATGGGCCCTTGGACCTTGGTGGTTAAGTCAAAGTCAAATTATGAAGAAATTAATCCAAAATATTAATTTTTGAATCAATTAAAAGTGGTTTTTAAGAAAAATTCGAATTTTCCCTCAAAATTAAAATTTCGACGGTGGAAAGACACCAATGAAATTCAATGAGCTCTACTAGAATTTCAAAAAAATTCTAAAGCTTGGTTTGTGTCAGATCTGGAGTTTTTTTCTCTATTTCCCTTTTTTGGGGATCCTAGCAAGTCCCATGAGTGTTCCTTCTAGGAGGGGAGAGATCCCCTCCTACCGCAACGTAACTGCTAGCGAGTCAAGCGGCAAATCTAGTGCCTCTGCGTCCCACTCTCTGAGAGCCAACCCTAGTGATGGCCCAGTCATGGGACCTCAATGGAAAGCTCGACTCCAAGGGCAATGCCTTCCCAAGGCAACTAAGAAGCCGAGATTTGTGATCCTGGCAACTAAATTAGAAAATTACCGGAAGTACATGAAATATCATGCCTTGATCTATACATGTATTGAGATATGGCATTCGGAAAGAGATCTACTCAAGTGGATTCAGCTGAAATGGAAACCGAAGGGCCATATTGACCTCAAATTGGAAGCTCAGGTTTTTTTACTATGATTTTTGTGAGTCTAGAGGATAAAGAGAGAATTTTTGAAAATGGCCCGTATTTCTATTAGAATGCGGGGCTCTTTATGAGATTCTAGGAAGAATGCTATAAACCCAAATCGTGAACAATTTATGGCTGCACCAGTCTGGGTACGCCTTTTTGCTTTACCTGTAGATTTTTGGGACCCTGATATTTTGGCGGGGATTGGAAATTTCATTGGAAGATTTTTCAAAGTAGTAGATTCAACCCGTCGTGGGAGATGCACTTCATTTGCCCGGATCTATGTTTATATGAACATCATTGAACCAATGTCGAAGTTCGTTGAGCTGGGATACCAAGACGAGGTATGGCAACAGCCTCTGGATTACAAGAATATACCATTTCACAGTCGAAGGTGCCATGAATATGGCCATTTATACTAGGCATGCCCTCTGAATCAAATGGAAATAGGGGATGTCAATGTTCCCTCGGAAGGAGGACAACAACAGGAGGATAACGACAGATTTCAAGAAGTAGGGCAGAAGAAACGATCACTGAAGCCTCCGCAAGCAAACAAAACGAATCAGTCATGGAAGAACAAAGAAGTACATAACTAATTTGGGGTTTTAACAAGAGACAGGGGCAAGCTCGAAGGAACCAAACAAAACGCCAGAAGTTGTAGCTAGAGTTCCACCAAAAACAAATCCAAAGACAAAATAGAAAGCTCAAAAGGAACCTTAGGAAAAAGAAGGACTAGATGTGGAAGCGGATCAAACCACTATGGAGATCGATGGATCTAAGGAAGATTTAAGCACAGAAGAACAGGTTTTGAAAAGATTGTTGAATGAATGGCAACATCTAGATGAGAGAATTATTCCAAAGGACCACAAAAAGATATACAGGGAAAACTTTCAGTAGTATCAAGCTAAACAAAGTCAAACCCCCAAATCCACCGGATCTGATGGGTTCCCAAGTTGGGATTAATCCAGACCAAAATGGACCGAGTAAAGGGGGTAAGAAGCGTGGCCGAAATAATTTACAGTAATCAATTCAAATGTTGGGGGATCTGCTAGTGAACTCAGGATGGGTGGTACTTCTTTCAAAGGTTTTCCACCAACTCAATAATGTTGATTTTTGTAGCATGAGAAAGTGATCTAAGTCTCAAAATTTGTGAGGATTCTTGGACACCAGTATTCTAAAGAACCTGGAAATCGTTCATGGAAATTCCAATCAGTTTATGTTTTATTAAAATAATTAATTATTTTAATGAGGACCCTAAGTCTAAACTGAAGGAAATTAAATAATTAAAGGGTATTAATAAAACAGAGTGTGAATCTTCTAGAGAATGAAGATCAAGTCAAGTTTTAATCTTATTCATTGATTAGACTTCTAATCTGGGTCGTTGATTCATCAATGAAGAGATTATAAAAGAAGACTTTAGGGCCATTTGGAAAGTAAGTCGGGCAAACATTCAATAACCCGAAGGAAGTCGACTCTGAAGGAATAGAATTCAATTTCAAAGGGAGATTTGCAGGACGGAGGAACCAGAGGGCATCCGCAGTGTCAGGGCTGGAGGGGAGAAGGATGCACAAGGGCAGAGAGGTAGCACTTAGGAGCAAAACAGAGGCCTCATGCAGTAGTGACGCAGTCTCACATTGGCTTTGCGCAAAGAGGCACGCAGGAATGACGCAGAGTGATGCAGGGAGAGCTAGTGAGTCCCTCAGGTGTCGGAAATTCTCCAGAGGTTTGGAGAAGAATTATCTCAAGTGTATCTCAAGAAGTTTATCAGTTGTTTCTGCCAGTCTTTCCTTGTAAAGAATTTACATCTGAAGATTAATATATAAACCGTCATCTGCTGCACCGATTTTCCCACATTGGATTTTTCCGGGGACAATTGTAAAAAAATAATTGTGTCATTGTGATTGATTCTTGTGCTTGCATTTTACTGTTCTGTTCTCTATATGTACTTAAGTGATTACTGCAGTAGTGTTTATTTCAAAATTTACCGGAAGAATTATGTAAATAACTTATTGTGAAATAAGTAGGAGAAATAAATCTATCACTGCAGTAGAATTTCAGGATTGAAATTTTCACAAATAAATCTTCTCAATGATAGTACTCTCCTGGAATGTTAGGGGCCTCAACAGTAGAGGCAAACAAAGATATTTGAAAGAAAGGTTAAGACAGGACAAGCCAAGCATAGTGATGATTCAGGAAACAAAGGTCTCTGAAATGCGACTCAAGGAGATCATAGGAAAAATGAGGCTCTTATATGAAGTGGTTGCCCTAGATGCTCAAGGGAATGCCGGAGGAGTGGCGGTTCTATGGAATTCCTCAGACATAATCTTTGATTATTGGATAAGTATGCCCCGAATTATCTCGGATCGATTCCGGCATATAGGCACTCGAGATTGGGGCAATAATCTCAGTTGTCTATGGCCCTCACATTCCAGGAGAGAAAACTGCTTTGCTTCAGAATATAGGAAAGATGAAAACTATGTTTCAAGAGGAAATGTTGATTCTAGGAGGGGATTTCAACCCTATCGCATCAATGGAAGAGAAAAAAGGAGGGACCATAAGACAAGATCCAGAAATGGAGGCTTTTCGAGATTTGATTTCAGAAATGAAATAAGTAGACATCCCTACTTATAACGGAGCGTACACATGGAGTAATCGGCGTGGGGGACCCCACCAACTTGCCTCCTGCCTGGATCATTTTCTGGTCTCGGAAGACCTTATCACCAGAGGCCTATTCTTTGAGGCATCAACCTTACCATGCTTAGAGTCAGATCATTGGCCGATCAGGCTTGAGATAGATTTGAAACTAGCACCAAGAAACCGACCCTTTCGCTTTGAGGCCTTTTGGCTTCCTGATCCATCATTTCTTGGCAAACTTGAAAGTTGGTGGAAAGCTTTAGAAGCACAAGGTCGAAACAACATGCATTCCTTTCAACTTCGTTTGAAAGAGCTTAAGCAACAGATCAAAAGGTGGAATAAAGCGGAGATTGGTCACATTCAAAAGAACCAACACCAACTCCAAGAATGCATGCAAAACATTCAACAAAAAATGATAATAGAAGGTCGGGCGGGACCTCTATAAGCAGAGGATGGATGGTTGTTAACACAGTTAGAGGAGAGAACAAAGCAAGAGGAGATCCCGTGGAAGCAAAAATCCAGAGTTCAGTGGCTTAGAGAAGGGGAACGCAACACACACTTCTTTCATAAGGCCATGATCCAACATCGTCAACAAAATAGGATCTTTTCATTAAAAGATTACAATGGAAATTGCCTGACACAGCATGATGATATGGAAAATCTTATGGTAGATCACTTCCATAACCTTCTCTCTAAACCTAATCAGGAGAGATCAGAAGCGATCCAGCAAATTACGCAGCACATTCCACATCTAGTATCCAGATATCAAAACATGGAGTTAATGGGAGTGGTTACTTTGGAGGAAGTCAAAGATGTAGTAAAAGGATCCGGTGTTCTCTATATTGCTTAAAGGCTCCCCGACCAAGACTTTTAACCATTGTTACACGGGGAATCGTTCCCCCCCCCTTAGGGGTCTAGAATCCTCGCCCCCTCGCGATTCGGGGTCTTGGGGACTTCTAGGGGATGTTTCCCGACGCTCCCAAAAATCGAAAATTAGGAGGGGACAGCAAGGGGGACGTTTCCCCATCTGGAGGGGTCGAGGGGGCTTGAGGGGACGGGAGGGGGAGTGAAGGGGGCGGGAAGGGATGGGAGGGGGCGAGTGGGGCCCACATGTAAAAACAAAAAAATTTAAATGAAAAAAATATTAATAAAATCGTTTTTTTTTTAAATATTTAATATTTAATTAGCAATTAAATTATGTTTTAAAGTTTTAATTATTAATTAATAATTTAATTGCTTTAGGTTTCAATTAATAGATATAATCATATATGTTAGAACTTAGTCGCCCACCATAGTTGAGCACCCCACCATCGCATTGCTGCCACCATAGTTGAGCACCCCGCCATCGGATTGCTGCCATCGCATTGCCGCCAAGTAGTGAGCAACCCGCCATAGCAAGCTGGAGCAGCAACTCGAGCGGTGAGTAGCAACCCCACCATAGCAGCGACTCGGACTTGGAGCAGAAGCACTGAGCAATGCCACCTCTGTCTCGGCCTCCTCGAGCAGTAGTCACCTCCTTCTTGGCCTCGGCCTCCAAGTCTCAGCTGCCTCCTTCTCGGCCTCCTCGAGCAGCAGCCGCCTCCTCGACAACCTCGGCCTCCAAGTCTCAGCCGCCTCCTTCTCGGCCTCAGCCTACGCCTCCTTACAGGTAAGTAAAACTCAGAAACTGTAAAACTAAAAACTGTAAAATTTAATGTCAAATTTTGACATTTGTAAAAGAAAAAGAAAGGAATTTTTAAATTTTAATTTTAATTTCTGTAAATTTGTTGATCAGTCGTCCAAGTCGGCCCTCCTTCTGATAAAAATCAAGCCTATGTGGCTACGTACACTCTCCTGGACGTATATATAAATTTATAATTTTATAAAATTAAAATTTCAAACCAAGTCTTCTCTTATGATCCGTGATACGGAATCTTGAATCTGAAGCAATTGTGCGAAAGTTCCGTAAGGAACCGATTCCTGAATGTCTATAGACTGTAAAAAAATTTAAAAATTTAAAATGAATTTCAGTTAATTTCTGGGTTAATAAAACTTTAAAAGTATATTACTGTTGTCAAAGTGCATTCTGGGCATCTATTTGGTACTACAGATTCTCTGTTTGGGATAAAAATAAATTGAAGTGCACCTACAGCCATACTATTGCAAACTGTTTGACGAAATGACACAATGAAAAATTAAACAAAACTCAGAAATTTTGGTGAGAACAGATAATTTAATTTTTAAATTTATTAATTAATTAGTAATTAGTAATTACTATTAGTATAACAGATTTGAAATTTTCAATGTTCATTGTTTTATAATTTAAATTTATTTCGAAATTGATTTTTTTTTTTTTTTTGTGCAATTGTAGCAAGTTTAAACCATGAGCCAAAGTCAGTCCACTAACAGTCGTGATAGTGAGAGCACCTATAGTGCTAATCCGTTAGAAAACGCACAACAAGAAATTGAAATTCAAAGCAGTCACAAGAGGTCACGAAATTGTCTTTTTTTTTTTTTTTTTTTTTTTGCAATTGTAGCGAGTTTAAACCATGAGCCAAAGTCAGTCCACTAACACTCGTGATAGTGAGAGCACCTATAGTGCTAATCCGTTAGAAAACGCACAACAAGAAATTGAAATTCAAAGCAGTCACAAGAGGTCACTAAATTATGAAGGCCCACCAACAGATCTGGAAAAATTTGCAAAGGGGGCCTTTAATCATCACAAACCACTTCTAATCTATGCAACCAGACTTCCTAAAAAAAATCCAAAAGCTGGAGGTGGCTCACGTGATTGGGTTTGCAATATTTGTGGCCATCACTTTGTTGGCAGCTATACAAGGGTGAAGCAACATATTTTAGCAATCACAGGTAAAGGAGTCAATATGTGTCTCTCAAAGCACATGACTCCAGCTCTAAGAGAGCAACTTTGGAGGCTAGAAAGGACAACCACTACAAAAGGAATGTTTTCTAGCAGAAATGTTGATCCATCCAGTGTTTCATCAAAAAAGGCAAAGGGTGCTACAGGTTCTGTAGCTGCATCTCATTCTTCTGTCATGGGTGCTACAGTGTCTGGGATGTACAATATTATAGATCGAGATGACACAGATGATGCAATTGGCAAATTTCTTTTTGCCAATGGAATTCCCTTCCATGTTGTGCGTTCACCTTATTACGAGGAAATGGTCCAAGAAATTGCAAAAATAGGGCCTTCATATGTACCACTTGGAGAACATAAGCTAAGAACATCAATTTTAGATAGACAAGTGTCTAAAATTAATGTGCAGAAAGAGAGAATGAGACAAACATGGATGAGGTTTGGTTGCTCTATTGTTATGGATGGATGGACTGACATCCGAAAACACCCACTAATCAACATCATAGTGACATGTGCACAAGGTCCATTCTTTCTTAAAGCTGTTGACTGTTCTGGAAAGCGCAAGGATGCATCTTTCCAATTTGAGATTCTTTGAGAAGCTATAGAGGATGTTGGTGCTGATAGTGTGGTGCAGGTTGTGACAGATGCAATAGCAGTTTGTAGATCAGTTGGGTTATTGATTCAAAACAGGTATCAACATATTTTTTGGACTCCTTGTTGTGTGCATGCACTCAATAATGCACTGAAGGACATGGGCAAAATTCAATGGATATCAGATTTGGTGACAACTACTAGAGATGTGCATATGTTTATCTGCAACCACCACACGTCCTTGGCCATGTACAGGGCTCACACGAGGAAGGAATTCTTCAAGCCCACCAATACTAGATATGCTAGCTATTTTCTCTTATTGGAGAGGATGTTAGAGGTACAAGCACCTCTACAATCCTTGGTTGTGAGTTTAGACTGGGGAAGGTGGTCATAATGAAAGACAGACTCAGGGAAGAAGGTCAGGCTTCAGGTGTTGGACAATGATTGGTGGGCGGATTGTGCTTATTTGGTGTCATTCTTGGGCCCTATTGTCGAGGTCATTCGTTACACTGATACCGATTCTCCTAGCCTTGGAGAAATCTATGAGACCTTTGATAGCATGTTGGGTCGTGTGAAGGCAGCCATTAAGCAGAGGGAGCCCTCATTAGAGTTTTATACATCCCAGATTCGACCCATCATTCAGCGTAGGTGGGATCGCATGAACACACTGTTGCACATGGCAGCATATGCATTAAACCCAAAATGGTATGTTGAAAGGCCTGGGAGAGTGCCTCCTATTGATGATCCAGAGGTAAAGAGTGGCTTCCTAGCTGCAATTGCAAAGATGTACAGTGAGGAGGAGGGGGAAAAGTTGCGAAGACAGTTTGTTCAGTTTGCATCTCTTAGTGGCCCCTTCAACACACATGGTGCTCGGGCAGATCGCGATGATCTAGCCCAAGATGACCCTGTTGGTTGGTGGAGGATGAATGGGGATGGTGCTCGAGAGCTCAAACATCTTGTTATGCGTGTGTTGTCTCAGATTGCTAGTTCCTCTGCAGCAGAGAGGAATTGGTCCGCATATAGCTTCATACACTCTATCAAGAGGAATAGGCTTACCTCTAAAAGAGCTGAGAAGTTAGTTACCGTGCACAGTGCCCTATGTCTTGAGTATAGGAAGACACCTGAGTATTTGAAGGGACCAGCAACCCGATGGGATGTTGATCTAGAGGATGATGCACAGATTCATATGGAGGAGAGGCTTGATGAGACACAGATGGGGTTGGTTGGTGTGCCGCTTAGCATGTTTGAGAATCCAAGTGATTCTGATTCAGATGGTGACATGGTTGATCTTGATATATTCGTGTAGTAGCTGGATGCAGAGAATAGTGGAGCATTACCTTGAGCATTTATGCTCATTTATCATTATGATGATATCATTTGATATTCATATGTTATGTTTTAAACTTTTATCATTTATGTTTTATGTTTCACTGTTTCAGACATAACTTTAAACTATATGTTTTAACTTTTATGTTTCATTAATGATTATATAGTGCCAAAGTTACATATGAATCTATGATGTATGTTTTACGTTTTAAGTTTTAAATTTGTTTCAGTTAGATGATTCATCATTCATCATTCATCGATTTATAATTTTTAAATTTTATCATTTATCATTTATCATTTATCTTTCATGATGTAAGTGTATGATGGCTGTTACAACTTACCTGTATATACATTCCTTGCAAAAATGAAAAATAATATTATATTATTCAATGATATATATATTTTAATTTTTATGACCCCGATGACCCCCCTTGTTTCCTGAAAATCGGTAGGGAGCTTTTGCATAGGCCGCTCCCGTGCTCCCACCTCCAGGGGACTTGGTGGAACATTGCTTTTAACCCTACAAGAAGTCTACACCAAGGTGATCCTGTCTCCCCCCTTCCTCTTTATTTTAGCAGCGGAAGTTTTGGGGCGATACATCAAATCTGCGATTCAAGCAGGCAAAATCAGAGGAATCTGTCTCTGGGCAATGATCTCCCACATAAAATACTAGAATTAACGGCTCATCGCCTACTCTCAAGTAGTAGAGATTGGGATCTGCGTCACACTTGACGAACCCCATCTTCTCCAAGTAGCTATCAATTCACCCATACCATGCCCTGGGGGCTTGTTTTAAACCATACAAGGGTTTCTTAAGCTTGCAAACAAGAGTCTCTTGCTCATGTGTCTCGAAGCCCTATGTTGTTCTATGTACGCTTCCTCCTCTATCACCTCATTCAAGAACGCTATCTTGACATCCATTTGGTGAATCTCCCATCCCATCTGCGCTGCTAGAGAGATGACGGATCTGATAGAAGTGTAGTGAGCTACAGGGGTGGAGGTTTCCTCATAATTGATCCCTTCCTTTTGTGCGTACCCCTTAGCTACAAATATGGCCTTGAACTTCTCTATGCTGCCATCTGCAGCATACTTAATCTTGTAAATCCACCTGGATCCTACAACTGATTTGTCCTATGGTCTAGGGACCACTTCTCAGACGTCGTTTGTCATGATGGAGCTATACTCCTTGACCATGGCATCCACCCACACTTGATGCTGAGCTGCCTCTCGAAAGCTGGAAGGTTCTCCAACTTGAGCTACCAGGGCCTGGTATCTGTCAGGTTGCCTTCGTACCCTCTTCCCGTCTCTAGGAGCTCCAACAAATTCTTTTGCATCCTTCAGAATTTGTTGAAGTTCTTTGCTTGGTCTCCCACTGGTGGTGGTCGGTCTCACCTACTCTTCTTCGGAGGAACTCTCCTCAGAATCCTTGCGTCGTGGAGAGGCACTTGACCCATCCTCTGTAGGTCATTGAGGTTGTACTAGTGGATCCTCCTCAATCTGCGTATCTGTAACCATTTCTCGGGATTTCCTTAAGGCTCTCTCCTCCATGAATTTCACATCCCTCCTTACAACGATTTTCCTGCTCTCTGGAATGTAGATGCGATATGCTTTCGCATTTTCACTATAGCCCACAAGAAAACCCTTTTCTGCAGTTTGATCCAACTTCTTCCTCTTCTCATCTGGAACGTGGCAGTACACCATGTTGCCAAATATCCTGATGTGGCTCACTTCTAGCTTGCTGCCTGTGAACACACTCTCAAGAGTTACCTTCCCCTATGCTCTATGGGGAAATCTGTTCTGCACATATACCGTTGTATTGCAGGCTTCTGCCCACAAAAATTTGGGCATATCTTGGTCATATAGCATTGCCCTTGCAGCCTCTACTATGGTCCGGTTCTTCCTTTTTGCAACTCCATTTTGCTCTGGATTGTATGGAGTTGTCCATTCTCTCTTGATGCCTTCTCTTGCGCAGAAACTGGTGAAGTCCTTATCGATATATTCTCCACCATTATCTGATCGCAACTTCTTGATCTTCTTTCCTGTTGAATTTTCTATCAATTCTTTGAACTCTTTGAACTGATCAAAGACTTCATCTTTGGTATTGAGAAAATAGATCCAAGTCTTCCTGGAATGATCATCAATAAAGGTAGCAAAATACTTTGCACCACTGAGAGCAGCTGTGGACATTGGACCGCAAATATCCGAGTGTATTAATTCCAATACGCTCTTGGCCCTGCTGTTGCTTCTTGGAAATGTTACTTTAGCATACTTCCCTAGTATGCATCCCCTGCAAACTTCATCTCTCCTTGTGCTGAGTTCAGGAGCTCCTATGACAATATCCTTGAGAATCTTCAAGGCTCCATGATGTAGATGCCCCATTCTTCTGTGCCATAATTCATTCAGATCTTTGTCATCCGTACTGCCAATCAGGGCCACGGGGGATTGAAGCTGGAGCTTATATAACTTATGACTCCTTACTCCAATTTGTAAGGGGAACAAGATTATCAATTTACTGGCGTTAAAATATATCACCATAGCTACTAGAATGTGTTGATTTATGGTAACATCGGATGTGCTCTAGCGTTGTAATTTTGTATATATGCTAAGACACATGTAGTCCATAAAACCAAGAAATGGTTTTGGAAAATTCCACTTAGGGATGATTTAATAAAATTAAGTAATCATTTTTTAATGTTTTCCTAAGTCTAAACTTAGGAAATTTGATTAATTAAAGTGTATTAATTAAATCAAGTGCGAATCTTCTAGATAAAGTCATAGATCACCTCCAAGTTAATCTTAGCCCTTGATTATGTTTTAATCTTGGTTGTTGAAGAGTCAATGAAAGATTATAAGGAGGGTGAGGGGCCTATGGAAAACACACTTGACACCTGAGCCATTGAGCATTTTCGAATTTGTGTGAGGAGATACAGCTTTTGATCAAGAAAAAATCACTAGGGCTGAGTTTTCTAAGTGATTTGATTCGGTGATCAGATCGAGAGAGGGGCATAAGCAGAGATTGGTCAGGAGGACCAAGAGTGCATTTTCACAGAGAGGCAGAGGTGACGTAGATAGAGACAGCGCAGTTTTCTGAAGAGGTGACGCAGATCCTGTAGGAAATCACGCAGAAACAACGCAATGTCTCTTGGAGTCAGTTCAAAGATAGTTAGAGGCTGGAATTTTTGAGCCAGGAGGGCCAAAATTCAGCCCTAGATAAGCTAGATCAGTTACATAACAAAATGACGCAGCTCCTTCAATTTTCCCACGCAAGCTTACGCAATCCAGCGTAGGAAATCACGCAGAGGCAGTAAGGGCATCACTTACATTGTCAGATCAGTCGGAGATTAGCTGAGTGAGGTATATCTCACATTTTCCACCAAATTGCCTAGATTTATTTGAAGAGTTTGATGGATGTTGGTACCCTAGTTGTACTTAAGATTCTGCTGCTTAATAATACAAACCCTCAAATCTGCTGCATCGGTTTTCCCAAGTTTGGTTTTTCCGGGGACTTGGTCCAAAAATAACTGTGTTAATGTGGTTGTTTGTCATTGTTTTTTGTTTAGATTGTTTCAGCACTTAGATTTCTTCCGCAGCATTATTTGTGTAGACTGCTTCAGTAATTACTTCGGTATTTCAATGTAATTAAATAATTATCAAAATAATAGGAGAAGTAATTCAGATTTGTTGTAGTAGGAATCCAAATCTAGGATTTTTCACATGGTATCAGAGCCTATTTAAGCTGAAGTGCAGCACAAACGAAGAGAACCAATAGATCAACACTATAGAGTCTGGGATCTGCATAAGCAGCAACAAACCCTCTCATAAATCACGTTGTCCAGGCCAGGAGGGCATTCCACTGCTGAAATTCACGCAGAAACAGCGCATTGTCTCTTGGAGTCAGTTCGGAGATAGTTAGAGGCTGGAATTTCTGATCCAGGAGGGCCAAAATTCAACCCTAGATCAGTTATAGAACAAAGTGACGCAACTCCTTCAGTTTGCCCACGCAGGCTTACGCAGTCCATCGTAGGAAATCACGCAGAGGCAGTAAGGGCATCACTTACATTGTCAGATTAGGCAGAGATTAGCTGAGTGAGGTATATCTCACATTTTCCACCAGATTGTCTAGATTTCTTTGAAGGGTTTGCCGGATGTTGGCACCCTAGTTGTACTTAAGATTCTGCTCTTAATAATACAAATCCTCAGATCTGCTGCACCGGTTTTCCCAAGTTGGGTTTTTCTGGGGACTTAGTCCAAAAATAACTGTGTCCATGTGGTTGTTTTTCATTGTATTTTGTTCAGATTGTTTCAGCACTTCGATTTATTTTGCAGCATTATTTGTGTAGACTGCTTCAGTAATTACTTCGGTATTTCAATCTAATGAAATAATTATCAAAATAATAGGAGAAGTAATTTAGATTTGTTGCAGTAGGAATCCAGATCTAGGATTTTTCACATAACGTAACGATATTGTACATAATGTTGGACAGAAAAGAGAGCATGTTGATGCCATACATAGGATAGAGCTACACATAGTAGAATTGACGCCACATATAATGATGAAGTACCCAGAAGAAAAATCTTGTGGATCGGGATTCCATGTTTCTCGAAAAGAGGAATTCAATGCAATAATCATCTCCAACAAATGAGTTGTCCAATAGTGGAATCTGGCCCTAGTTGCCAATTTTAACAATTGTTCTACTCTTCATACAATTTTCAATCTGAAAACAGAAGCAAATGCATATAGAAAAACAAATCTGGTCTGCTCCAGTATCAGTTCCCTTCCTTCAACTCCCCAGTTCTCCTTCAAACTTTTCTCTATCTCTTCATCTCTCTAGTTCTCCTTTGAACTGTGCTTCAATGCTACTCACCTAGCACAGGTCTCAACACTGCGATACACCTTCACTTAGTGACACTTAGCTCAGTCACACATCCACAACACTACACACTTTCTCACCCAGTAATTCTACATAACACCCCAACTTGCACAACTGCCCTCCACTATTTTTTTCTCTCCTGCACTGTGATCGATGTTGTCTTCTGCAACACAGTGCCTAGAAGTGTATTGTTGCATGGTTCTCCATGTTGTTGTTCCATTAGAGTGAAAGGCCACTGCAATTGCATTAATCACTTAGAATGGGCTCCATTTTTAGTTGTAGTATAATTAATGCAAATATTGTACCCAAAACAATAAGGCTCTTTAATCATCTTTGATCAGTATGATGCATCTGTCTCTCGAGTCTCTAACTACTACTAGCCTCTGCACTGTCTCTGAAGGATCTACGTTGCTGCTAACTCTGCACTATGCTACCTGCAATGTTGCCAAATCTGCACTGCACTCCCCAGCATCTGACTGCTACTAGTCTCCGCAACTGTCACTCTGGCATATTATGGCATCTACTGCCACTGATCCATCCTGCCACTGAATAATTTAGGCCCCTGTAGCTAGGTACTAATCCATGAGGTGGACTCCATGAGGTGGACAACTCCAAGTCACCCCAACTCACTCCTGGAGGTATATGGACAATCATAGCGAAGTCTTCCTCCAATAGAGAGGATAGTCTGTGGATCTCTGCTGAAGTTTCCTGATGATCCTGCTTCCCCTCCTTATTTCTGAGAGGACATCGGGTACTGTTTTGAACGAGCTCACCACACCTAAAACACTTGACCTTTGACAGTTCCTTGTTATTCTTTCTCTGCTCCCCCTACCCCTGACTGTGACCCTTTGATGTGAGGGCCACATTCAACTCCTCCACCATCTTCAGTCCGTTGCACCTGCTGCCACTGATGGAGCTCTTTAACATAGCTCATCTCAACTCCTCCTGCTGCAAATCAACCCACATCATGTCCCACTCTGGTAGCCTATCTCTGCCCAATATGCTTTGGACGAAATCCTGCCAATCCTCTGAGACGTTATTGACTGCCAATCACACTAGCTCTGATGGTTGAGGCGTTGCCCCAACAATTGACAACTAGTCTCGGACGTCCTGAATCCTGGTAAGGAAGGGATCTATGCCTTCCCCCTTCTGCATTCGGATGCATCTCAGCTTCTCCTCAAGGAACATCTTCCGTTGCTCGGAAGTTCCCTGGTATAACGTGGAGAGAGCATCTCACATCTCTTTGGTCATTCCCTTGGCTGCTATATGTGAGACAATATGATCCCGAACTCCATCCAGGACTAATTGCTTCACCTACGCCATCTCCTTCCTATATTCCATCAGCTGATTTGCATCTTGGGAACTGCAATTACATTATCAATGTAGGCTTTCAAGCCATATTCATCTAGAAGGAAGAACATCCTAGCCTTCTAGATGGCATAGTTTGAAGCTCCATCCAACTTATCCTGATCTCTAAGCCTTGCAGTGGTCATCTCTAAAATTGTCGAAAACTCCCTCTTTCCTTGTGCTTGCCTACTGCTCTGCTACTCGTACACTCTTCTAGAATGCGTGGATCTGTAAGCTGCTACTACCAACTTCCTAGAAATTCGAACTTCTGAGACTCGAAGTTCCCTAAGCAAAATTTTTCACTCTGATGTGTGTTTTTCTCTCTTCCAGCCGACGTTGGCTTTGCTCTAGCAAACTGTTGCAAAAACCCTCTGCATCCAGCCAGAAATCTGCCCAACGAAAAATCTCAGCTACTTCCTCTACCTCTGGAATCACTCAATCTCGAAAATCTATTTTTTCTACCTCTGCTCTGAAAAATTGAACTTCCTCAAGCAACTCGGTCTGCCTGGCAATTGACTGCTTTGACCGTGGGAGTTTCGACTTGCTGCTCTTACTGAACAACAAAATTCCTTCTTTCGCTTTTGAGCTCCCCGGCTGATCAGTCACGCTTTGATGCCAAGTGAAAATTTCACTATTGAAATCCTATTACAACAACTAGTATTATTTTTTCTAATTGTTAATTATTTTAACAATTTATCTACTATGACAAATATCGAAATAAACACACTGCAACCTTCACAAATTAATTTTGCGAAAAATAAATAGCGCTGAAAACTAAGAAATACTAGCACACATGTAAAAATATGACAGAATTATTTTTGGACAAATGTCCCCGAAAAAACCAAACTTGGGAAAATTGGTGCAGCAGTGAGGGTTTTTAACTTTTTATTATTATGCAACATTGAAAATCTGAGTACAATCTAGATTCCTACAACTGGCAATCCACAACATGAAAAATCAGAGCAAGAATTATTGAAGGGAATTACCCTTCCTCCACAAACAATCATACCACAACCTTCCTACAAAAAACTCGACCTCCTGAAACCTCTGTGCTACTCTACACAGTTTCTCTAATGTCAAGTTTGCAATGGTCAACCAGTCTTTGATGAAGTCGTTATACCTTATGTTGCTGAGGAAATCATCTCTCCGACCCTCTGGAACCTTTGTCCAACCTTTGGAACTGAGAACGAATTTCTATCCAGCAAATTGAACTACCCTCTCTGAAGCAACTGTGCAGTCCTCTATGCTTCCTCACTGGGAATAACTCATCCCTCTTGCGTTGCCTCCCTAGATCTAGAAAATTTCCTCCGAATCATTGTCCCTATCCCTCACTCATTGCTTCGATCTCTGGCTCTCCGGCAACTCACTGTTGCTATTCTGGAAATCGATCTACCGAGGAAATCAAAATCCTCAGGTGTTTTCTCCATCATCACATCGATCTCATGTTATAATCCACAGTTGGAGTACCAACGACCAAGATTAAAACATAATTGATGGCTAGGATCATCTCTGGATCGATCCGTGTGAGTTTCTAGATGATTCTCACCTTATCTATATGAATACTGATTAATTAACCATATTCCTTAAGGTTAGACTTCAGAAATATTAAAAAAAACGATTAATAATCTAATTGAGACACTTCTTGGTGGGATTTCCAGAAATGATTTATGGGTTTTGGAGATCTCATGTATTCTAACCTCTCCACCAAATTTTGTAGGTAGAACACATCTGATGCTACAAAAACTAACATAGAGCTCATGTTTGGCTTTTTCCCACATGCTAAATTTGTATGTCCTGACCATCTTTTGCATTTTGTGGTACATTTCCTGTAAGTGGCCAAATTATGCTTTTTCTTTTCTTTTCAGCTACATCAACCTCTGGGGCATTATTCCAGGCCCGACCCAAGGTGTGGCCAAGGGGAGGGGGAGGCTAACCCTATGTGGATCCAATGGACACATGTGGACTCAGATGGGAAAAGAGATGAATGGGGCTAAAATGTGTGGAAAGGTGGAAAAAATATTAATCCCCTCTAGTGTCAATTAATTAATTTTTTTCTGGCTAAATTAAATTAAAATCCTACGCCAGAAAATTAATTAATTTTGAGTCCAAAATAATTATAGAGATATTAATCTCTCCAAGTGGAAAATTAGTGGGTCAAAGAAAAGTCAATTTTTGGAGGTCCCCCACCAAGGCAAAAATGGATATTTTAAGAAAAAATGGGCCCTTGGACCTTGGTGGTTAAGTCAAAGTCAAATTATGAAGAAATTTATCCAAAATATTAATTTTTGGATCAATTAAAAGTGGTTTTTAAGAAAAATTCGAATTTTCCCTCAAAATTAATATTTCGACGGTGGAAAGACACCAACGAAATTCAATGAGCTCTGCTAGCATTTCAAAAAAATTCTAAAGCCTAGTTTGTGTCAGATCTGGAGTTTGTTTCTCTATTTCACTTTTTTTGGGATCCTGGCAAGTCCCATGAGCGTTCCTTCTGGGAGGGGAGAGATCCCCTCCTACCGCAACGTAACTGCTGGCGAGTCAAGCAGCAAATCTAGTGCCTCTGCATCCCACTCCTTGAGAGTCGGCCCTAATGACGGCCCAGTCATGGGAGCTCAATGGAAAGCTCGACTCCAAGGGCAATGCCTTCCCAAGGCAACTAAGAAGCCGAGATTTCTGATCCTGGCAACTAAATTGGAAAATTACCGGAAGTACATGAAATATCATGCCTTGATCTGTACATGTATCGAGATATGGCATTCGGAAAGAGATCTACTCAAGTGGATTCAGCTGAAATGGCAACCGAAGGGTCATATTGACCTCAAATTGGAAGCTTAGGTTTTTTTACTGTGATTTTTGTGAGTCTAGAGGATAAAGAGAGAATTTTTGAAAATGGCACGTATTTCTATTACAATGTGGGGCTCTTTATGAGATTCTGGGAAGAATGCTATAAACCCAAATCGTGAACAATTTATGGCTGCACCAGTTTGGGTATGCCTTTTTTCTTTACCTGTAAATTTTTGGGACCCTGATATCTTGGCGGGGATTGGAAATTTCATTGGAAGATTTGTTAAAGTAGTAGATTCAACCCGTCGTGGGAGATGCACTTCATTTGCTCGGATCTGTGTTTATATGAACATCATTGAACCAATGTCGGAGTTCGTTGAGCTGGGATACCAAGACGAGGTATGGCAACAGCCTCTGGATTACAAGAATATACCATTTCACAGTCGAAGGTGCCATGAATATGGCCATTTATACAAGGCATGCCCTCTAAATCAAATGGAAATAGGGACGTCAATGTTCCCTCGGAAGGAGGACAACAACAGGAGGATAACGACGGATTTCAAGAAGTAGTGCAGAAGAAACGATCACTAAAGCCACCGCAAGCAAACACAACAAATCAGTCATGGAAGAACAAAGAAGTACATAATTGATCTGGGGTTTTAACAAGAGACAGGGGCAAGCTCGAAGGAACCAAACAAAATGCCAGAAGTTGTAGCTAGAGTTCCACCAAAAGCAAATCCAAAGACAAAAAAGAAAGCTCAAAAGGAACCTTAGGAAAAAGAAGGACCAGATGTGGAAGCAGATCAAACCACTATGGAGATTGATGGATCTAAGGAAGATTTAAGCACAAAAGAACAGGTTTTGAAAAGATTGTTGAATGAATGGCAGCATCTAGATGAGAGATCTATTCCAAAGGACCAAAAAAAAATATACAGGGAAACCTTTCAGCAGTATCAAGCTAAACAAAGTCAAACCTCCAAATCCACTGGATTTGATGGGCTCCCAAGTTGGGATTAATCCAGACCAAAATGGACTGAGTAAAGGGGGTAAGAAGCGTGGCCGAAATAATTTACAGTAATAAATTCAAATGTTGGGGGATCTGCTAGTGAACTCAGGATGGGTGGTACTTCTTTCAGAGGTTTTCCACCAACTCAATAATGTTGATTTTTGTAGCATGAGAAAGTGATCTAAGTCTCAAAATTTGTGAGGATTCTTGGACACCAGTATTCTAAAGAACCCGAAAATCGTTCATGGAAATTCCATTCAGTTTATGTTTTATTAAAATAATTAATTATTTTAATGAGGACCCTAAGTCTAAACTGAAGGAAATTAAATAATTAACGGGTATTAATAAAAAAGAGAGTGAATCTTCTAGAGAACGAAGATCAAGTCATGTTTTAATCTTAGCTCCCGAACGCTCCCCGACGCGTAGAAAAAAACTTGGTGTCAAATTTTGATTTTTTTTTTGGGAAGGAGGGAGGGGGGTTGGGTAAATAAAAAGCCGACCCTCCTCATTTAGTTTTTATTGTTTAGATGAGAGTGAGAGCAAGAGGAGCAAGAGCTTGAGAGTTGGAGAGCGATTTGGAGAGAAGGAGAGCTTGAGAGTTTGGACTCTGGAGAGCGGAAGTGCCAAGGGGAGAGCAAGTTTTCAAGACGAGGATTGCAAGAAAGAGGTAGGTCTTCTAATCTAGTTTTTTATTTTCTAGGAATTGTTTTTAAGTTGTTCAAAAATGAAAACTTGATTTTTTTTCTCAATGTTGCATTCTAGTGTGTTGAAAAGTGAAAAATTGCATTGTTTTTTTCCTATGTTGCATTTCCTATTCCCATTTGGCATTCCTTCATTTCCTATTGTTAAGTTGAGCAATAAGTTCCTCATCATAAATGTTTGGGTTCAAGGCATGTGCTAAAGTATGCAATGGAGTTTTGAAATTGTTCCACCTATCAACAATGATTTTCTTGATTAATTCGGCAAAATTATCATCTACAAACAAAAGTTGTGGAGACTCTTGTGTAATGATTTCCATATTTTTCTCAACCATGGAATCCATGCCATCATATATCTCTGCTAAGAAAGGTTGGTTAGTGTCAGCATTCCGAAGAAGCTCAAATGCAGGGGTTGTGAACATTAGCAAGAAATCTATCTTGCTCCACCAATCTCATCAAGGCACAATCTACACACCGTAGATCCCCGATCTGAATATTCTTGTCTCCACTCAGCCCAAAGCTGACTCACCACCATAGACATTAATGGTTTCTTAACCTCAACAAGGTGGCGCAACATTATGAAGTTTGAGGCATATCTTGTCTTAGCAACTTTTAACAACTCTACTCTCGAAATATTGCTTGAGACTGGTGGTGGTTGGTGATGAATTTAACAATTTCCCTTGCTTCCCCTATGAGTTCCTTTATCCATGAAACTTTATTGTCAATCTCCTCTAAGGTCAGATTCATATTATGGACAATGCAGGGTGTCCAAAAGATGTGGTCATACCTCCCCTCGATAATCAAACCTGCAACTTTGCATACTGGTGCATTATCCGTGATAACTTGCACCACCCTGTTAGGACCAACTTGTTCAATAGATTTGATAATAACATCAGCAATGAATTGGGCATCTTTTTCCTCTCCCAAGCAGTCTTCTGCCTTTAGAAACATTGCTCCTTTTGGTGAAGTGGAAATGATATTTATCAATGGTCTACGCCTTGTATCTATCCATCCATCTGAGACTATGTTAACCCCAGAGCTACTCCAAGAAGAACAAATTGGTCATAACACATCCTCCACAAGATCCTTCTCATTTTTGAGAAGCTGAGTTCTAACTTTCTCATAGTTGGGCCCCTTGTACCCTTCAGGAGCTTTGTTAATTGCCCTTATCATATCTTGCCAGTAAGGAGAGCGAACAACATTGAATGGGAGACCACACACCTAGATGCACTGAGCCACTCTAGAATCATCTTCTTCTCTTCCTTGCACATTCACCAGTTTAGCAATTCTTCTATCTTGAACTGTACTGGATGCCCCTTTGGATGGTGGTTTTTCTGGTTCTTGAGTGCCTCTCCTCTTCCTTGCTTCAACTACAATCCTTGGCTCAATGTTTGCTGGATTTTTAGCTTGACTAAGATCATCATGCTTTCTTTTAATTCCATCAGCCTGATCTTGCTCTCTTTGATATTCCTCCTTGCCATAAGGTTTGATGTTTTCGTGCAACCTGCAATCCCCTATCCTCCTCCATGCAAAAGATGTGCCTTCACACTTTGGTAAGAGCCCTTGTAAGAATTATTGCAAAGATTACACTGCCATTCCCATGAGCCACCACCTCCACATCTTTGCCACTTCTCAACATGCCTCCAAAGAAGATAATATTCAGCCCTTGGGTTGGCCTTGGGGTTTGCACTTGAACCTTAGATGGAAGCCATTGCTGCAAAAAAATTAAAAAAACAAATTTGTAAATAAAAAACGTTTTTTATAATTTTGGTAGCATAAACCTTCGAAAAATAGACGAAACAATGGGAAAAAACCAAGAAATTGAATGCTTCTTACCCAAATTAATTTTGTGTAGCTGAATCTACCCCAAAATGCCAAAAAAAACAAGAGAAATATGGTTGTAGCTGAGCCAAAAACCAAGAATGTTGTAGCTGGAAACTTCACACTCCAAATTTGCTTTTGAAATCTCTTTCTCTTGCTGCTGAAATCTCCTTTGCTCATTGGTGAAAACACCCTAGCTGAAGCACTACTCTCTTCCTCCTTTCTCCTCGCCAAAATCGCTCTTCTCCAAGTGAAACGACTTGCTCAATTCGTGTGATGAGAGAATGAGGCAAATCGTCTTTTTATAAGTTTAGAAAGCCATCGAGAAGCATCCAAGAGACAAACAAAACAATTAAAATAATATTAGATGACACGAAAATAGAATTAAAAAAAAAACAAGTTAAAATGTTGTTTTGGGAAGGAAACGCGGTCGTACAGCCGGGAAACGCGTTTTCGGCCATACTGGCAACGTTTCCCGTATGGAAAATGTACCAGTACGGCCAGAAATGCGTTTCCTAGCCGTACGGTACGCGTTTCAGCGTTTTTGTTTCGTATTTTTTAGAAATGGGCCCTAGACCCACGTTTCTTGCAACTTAGATAGGAAGCTTGCAACTCTAGAAGGACCAGACATTCTCAAATGGGGATATTCAACAAGAGGCATGTTTACAATCAAGAAAGCTTACAGATTAGCCACTGACGAACCAATGGATCATCTCAATCCAATATGGAGGAAAATATGGACAGGGAAATATTGGCCAAAGGTAAGTTACTTCTTGTGGTTGGTATGTTGGAGAAGAATTCTTACATGCGATCAACTTTAGAAACGGGGGATTCAGGGGCCGTCACTTTGCAGTATTTTTGAAGCCAATGTGGAGGATATGGAACATCTCCTAAATTCATGCCCTGTCGCGGACCAATTATGGAGGAACATTGGGCATCTTTTTGGGCATATGGATAGGGATCGTACTAGCATCAGGTCCTCCATAGAACTCTGGAGGAACAACATATTTTCTAGCCCGGTCCTCGGTAAGGCTTGGAATCTTGTCTTGGGATTTCTCCTCTGGGCAATCTGGGAGGAAACAAATCGAAGAATATTCAAAGATGAAAGACTTCCTCGAACAAAGATCTGGACAGGAATCGTCCAACGCTGCGGGGGAGCGCCCTCCCCCCCCTCCTCCCCCTCTCAAACCCACTACCAAAAGAGCTCTGAGCGGGAGCGTTTTCGGGACCGCGCTCCCTGCGCTGTCAAAAACGCTCCCTGCCTTTTCAAGAGTGCTCGGTAGCGAACACAACCCGAGCACTCCCTCAAAAAAAATGCCCTAGGAGTGCTTTTTTAAGGAAGGAGTGCTTAGGGAGCGTTCACTCCCGAGCGCTAAAAAGCGCTCCCGACTGACGTTTGCGCGCAGAGGAAAAATTCGATCGACGGCCGGAAAATTGGAGGGAAAGAAATAAAAGCCCTCCCTCCAATTCTATTTTTCATTTCAGAGAAGAGAGAGAGCAAGAAGAGAGGAGAAAGAGGAAGAAGAGAGGAGAGGGGAGGAGAGGAGAAGAGAAGAGAAGAGAGGAGAGGAGAAGAGAGGGGAGAGCAAGGGAAAGGAGAGGTTGACCAGCAAGGAGCTTGGAGGTCTCTGCTTGGGATCGAATCATCGAAATCATCTAAGGACAAAGAGGTAGGAGAGTCCAATCACCAATGATCTAATTTTCTTTTTTCTGTGTTTTTAATTTGTTCAAACATGAAAATTTGATTTTTTTTTTTCTATGTTTGATAATTAACTTGTTGAAAAATGAAAAAAAATGAATTTCTTTTTGCTATGTTGCATTTTCATTTGTTTAAAAATGAAAAAAATGATTTTTTTATTTATATGTTGCATTTTAATTTTTTGAAAAATGAAAAATTGAATTTTTGTTTTCTATGTTGCATTTTTTCCTATTCCCATTTGGCATTCCTCCATTGTTTTGCAGGTTAAAAACTTGAAAGTTTGAATTTTGAAAGTTGAAACATCATGGACATGGCTATATTGCTTGGCATTTTCTTCATGTTGGTTCCGTTTTTTGTTATTATGGTATTGGAGAGTAGGAGAAAGAGGCCTATTCCAGAACAAGAGGATGAAGTGGGGTACAGTGGATATGATGAAAATCCTAAAGAGTAGTACCAACCTGAGGAGGAATGGGACTTAGGGGAGAGTGGAGATAATGAGACCACAGTGACACCAACTAAAATTGACCAAACACCATTGTGGAAATATTTTACTAGGCCTAAAGCAGGGAAAGGGGGTGGAACCACTAAATTTATATGCCCCCATTGCAATACACAATACACAGGTTCATACACCCATGCTAGAAGGCACCTTTGTGGGAAAAGGCCATGAGATGGAGATAAAAATATAGGAATCAAAACTTGTGTAAGTGTGTCAGCAACAGATAGAGCCAAATACATAAGGGAGGAGGAGGAAGCCCAATACAAATCTAAAAGATCTAAGGGTTTCATTGAATCTTATGTACCATCACAACATGGACAAAGAAGTCCATCAACTTCCACCCATGGCAGTGGATATGGAGGCACACCTAGACCAAACATCTCTTTAAGGTGTAGAACCATATCCGATTTCCTTGACAAAGGATCCAAGAGTGATGTGGATTCAAAAATTTTCCGATTTCTCTATGCATGTTGGGTACCATTCAATGTTCTTCGCTCACCATATTGGCATGAAATGGTTTCTACCATTAATGATGCCCCCAAAGGATACAAGAGCCCTGGGTATGACAAGGCTAGAACCGTGGGCCTTTATCACGAAAAAACAAAATAACTCATTCTCTAAGTAGAATGACAAGTTCTTGGAATGAGCATGGGGTGTCCATTGTATCTGATGGATGGAAAAATGTAAAAGGCCAACCATTGATAAGTGTTCTTGTTGTGTCTGTTAGTGGTGCAATATTCCTTTCATCATATGATTATTCAGATAAGTTCAAGACCAGCATCAACATTGCAGAGCCATTACTTGAAACAATTGAACGTATTGGACCATACAATGTCATCCAAGTCATCACTGATAATGTTGCTAATTGTAAGGCAGCGGGAGCAATTATTGAGGATAAATACCCCAGCATATTTTGGTCTAGGTGTTTGGTTCACACAATGAACCTTTTGATGCATGATATAATTAAAAACAAACAACCTCAATATAGATGGCTTGCTGATTTGTACAAGAGAGAAAAAAATGATAAGTTTTATTACAAATCATAGCAATACCCATGGTCTTTTCCATAGTCACTCAACATTGGAGTTGTTGAAGATAGCAAAGACTAGATTTTCTAGCTATTACCTCACCTTCAGGCGCCTCTTGAAGGTAAGAGAGTCATTGACTGCCATGGTATCAAGTCCACACTGTCAGGTATTAAAGGACAGGGCAACAACATCAGTTGACAGGCAAGGTTTTGAACAGGTGGAGGAGACCGCTCTTGATCCTTTGTTTTGGGCACGTGTGAGGGAAATTTTGAATTTCACCAAGCCCATTTATAACATGATTCGCTTTGCAGATATAGATAAATCACTGATTGGGGAGGTGTATGAGCATATGGATAGCATGTTGGGGCAAATAAAATATGTTGTTAAGGAAAAATATCCAAACTTGTATTCAATGATTCACAACTGTGTGTGTGCACGGTGGAATAAACTTAATGTTCCACTACATGCTTTGGTGTATATCCTTATGCCAAAATATTACTCTCCATCTTGGTTGGGCCAACCTGCATCTGGGGGTGGCGTTAGGATCAAACCTCATACCGATCCAGAGGTACAAGAGGGATACATGAAAGCATTAGACAAGTTGGTCCATGACAGGGAGGAGTGTGCTAATTTGTGCCTTGAATTAGGCAGATACTTTAGTTGCATTGGTTTGTTTGGTTCTTTTCATCCAATGGAAAATAGAGACAGGTTTGATGCTCTCACATGGTGGGATACATATGGTGGCATGGGACTTTTGCCAAAATTGGCAAAAACAATTCTCTCACAAGTTGTAAATACTTCTTCTGCAAAGAGATGTTGGAGCACCTACAACTTGGTTTATGTGCACTACAACTTGAAGTTGTTGAGTCATTATTGTGATTGGGCTTATGAGGATCTCTCATATAAAGTTTGGGACAACAACCTAGAGGACGATAATTTGGAGGACGACACTATACATCTGGAAGAATTGGAAGCAAAACTTTTGAGAAATGAAGATGAAGTAGCAGTAGGCATGCCATCGTCACACCCACCATTTGGTAGTAGTGCTAGTGCCAGTGTTCGAGTTTCGACTATTATTCCTTTGCTACCTCCACCTACATCCTCACGTGGAGGGCATGGGGCTTCTAGTTATGGTCGTGGTACTTTCCGCGAGGAGACTGCTGAAAGACCACCATTACCACGAGCTGTTCATAAATTAGACATTTCTCTTGGCAAGAGGCCAAGCAATAGATAAAATAGATTTACAGTTTACTAGTCTTTTGTATTTTCTAGTAGTTTTTAACTTTTTATAACTGTTGAAACTTGACTCTTTCATATTTAATGGAAGATATTTTTTGTAAACAATATATGACAATTTAAGTTTGAAGTTTGAAACTTTGAAGTTGGCAATTATAAATTTATAAGTCATTATGAATTATGAATATGATGCTTCATGAAAGTTGAATGGTGATTCATTTCATTTCATTTTATAACATTTCATTTCATGTTAAATATTCTTTGTTGTAATCGTTACACTTAGCTTACAAGTACAACTATGGTGATCAATGAATCAAATGATGATAAATGTTATATATTGAATTCTGTGTTGAAATTTGGTTACCGGAGGACAGGTGGTTCCCTAAGGCTTTGATCTTTGGCCTAGGGAAAAGTGTCCAAAAGAATTTAATTTTTCTCTTAAAGTGACTTTATAAAGTTATAAAGTCAAATCTAATTTAAAAATGACTTTAAGTGATAAAGTTACTAAGTCTAATTTAAAGATAAACTTTAATAAAGTCAATGTAAGTAGAAAGAAAAAATAAACACACAGAAATATTATTCATTGGTCTTTTTTAAAAAGTGGGTAGATTAAAAAATAAGTGAGATTTAATACATTTAATCTAAATAGAATCTAAATCTATTTAGGCCATTGGTTAGGATTCTAGTCACTTAGGGTTAGGTTAAAAAAGGGAAAAGGGGAGGAAAGGTCATTCATTCTTGTGCGAGCAAATTGAAGAGGAAACCCGAAAACAAAGGAGATTTCGGTAGGAGAAGGCAACGACAGCACATAAGCCAAAATGATGTTTCAGCAAGTCCGTACAGCAGAGTTGGCACACAGTTCAAGGAAGATTTGGCATGATTTCCAAGGCAGAATCCGTACAACAGCTTGTGGCACGTTTTCCTAGGCAGCCGTACACTTTTCTAGCACAGATTTCGAGGGAGAAGTTTGCTATTTTGCTGCACGCAAATCGAGGTAGGTCGTACAGCCTGTTGCTGATTGTTGGCATAGAAATCGAGGCAGATTTTCGTATAGTAGCATTTAATACAGCTTCACGCATTCCAAGGAGGCCGTACAACAACATTTATTGCTATTATGCACACAAAAAGAGGAGGCTGTACAACAGAAATTAATGCTGTAATTTATGGGCACGTTTTTCAAGGAAATCCGTACAGCATTTATTGTTGGCTCAGTTTTACTGTTTGCACATTTTCCGAGGCGGTGGTTAAGCACGGAAAACGAGATAAGTTGTAAAAGTTTACTTGCTGATTTTTCTGAATATTTCTCTCATTGTAAAAAGCATTTTTCATAAATAAGAAGGAGCTCTCAAACTGGTTTTCCCCAAGAGTTGTAGGGGGTTTTTCCAGGGTCACCTTGACCAAAAATCTCTGTGTTAAAATGTGTTGAATGGTTGTATTGAGTTTGCTGATTTTTATTTCTGCATTTTCCAGCATTCTGTAAATTTTCCAGAATTTGTGTTTTCAGCAAAAAATATTTTTTCTGTTGTTGAATGTAAGGATATGGGAAAAGGCATTTAACTAAAAGGAGAAATAAGGTGAAACTGAAAACCGGGGTGGGAAAACAGGAAATTTCTACATGGTATCAGAGCTTGAGTGCTGAAAGTGCAGTTTGGGACAGTAAGAAGAAAAATACAGTCTGCTGATTTTTCACACACAGAATTTTTATCTTTACTAAAGCAGTGCTATTTTTTAGTTTTTAGGACAGCAGGATGTCATTGGGATTGAGGGTGGAGGATAGGTTGGATAGGCATACCAATTACAACGTTTGGAAGGAGAGAATGCAGACTATCTTTGAGGAGGCAGAAGTCTGGGACATCATGGTGCATACAACACAGAATCATGTTTTTGTGCCTACTGATGCTGTTCAGTTGGCAGCATATAATAAAAAGAAGAACAAGGGTAAGAGACTGATTCTAGACGGAGTCAAAGACCATTGCATTCCTCATGTGAGAGGAAAGAGAAATGCTCATGAGATGTGGACAGCATTGTCCAATCTCTACCAGAGTACCAATGAGAACCGGAAAATGGTCCTGAAGGAGAAGCTGAAGACCATTAAGATGGGTAAGACTGATAGTGCAGCTGGATATCTCACAAAGATTACTAACGTGAGAGATGAGTTGGCAGCAGTTGGAGAGGTCATTCCACCCACTGAGTTGGTGCGGATTGGAATGAATGGTCTCCCCAGTTCATGGATGAACTTTGCTGATGGGGTTTGTGCACGTGAGACCCTTCCCACATGGGAGAGGTTTTGGGATGATTGCATTCAGACAGAGATCAGGAAAGGTCAGCTTGGGGCAGCCAAGCCAGTTGAGCAGGATGAGGATGTAGCACTGTTGGCAGGACGCAAGAAAGGCAAAGGGAAGAAGCAGGCTTTCACAAGCAATGGTGGGGGCAAAGGCAAAGGTAAAGGTAAACAGGATAACACACAGAAGGACTATTCCAAAGTGAAGTGTTGGAATTGTCAGAAGATGGGACACTATGCGGTTGTGTGTCCGGAGAAGAAGAAGAAGAAGGGGAAGAACCAGAGCATGGCAGCTTCAGCAGAGGTTGAGGACTTTGCAGATCATTTTGACCGGGAGTTTGGGTTCACTGCGTGTGAGTCCTCTAGTGCGGGATTATCTGCCATAGAGGTTCAAAGGGAGCATGCATTTCCCTCGATTAGCGGAGCATCTTCGGGTATCTGGTATGTGGACAGTGGGGCTTCACGTCACATGACAGGAGTCCGTGAGTACTTCTCAGAGCTTTGAGAGAGTGGCACTGATGTAGAGGTAGTACTCGGTGATGACAGAGTTGTTAGAGCAGTCGGTGTGGGAACATTGACATTTCAGAGGGAGTCCAAACCTCCCTTGAAGGTGTCGGATGTTCTTTATGTGCCAGGGATGAGGAAGAACCTCATATCCGTCTCAGCTTTGGAGGACAGAGGATATGAGATACTATTCAGGGGAGGACAGGTATTGATGTATCCCAGGGGCACTCCAGCTGATTCAGCTAGAGTGATAGGTGTGCGCCATGCAAAGGTGTACAAGTTTGCATTTCAGTCCCTTTTGGCATTGAGCAGTAGTACCGACAACAGAGCTAGCAGTTCTGAGCAGTGTGAGATTTGGCACCGCAGGATGGGGCACATGCATCATGGAGCCTTGAGGACTTTGCGGGAGATCACTACAGGTGTGCCAGATTTCAGTATTGATCACTTTGATACTTGCAGAGGATGTGCGATGGGCAAGTTTGCCAAATCCCCTTTTCCCAGCAGTGACAGCAGAGCGACTGGGATACTTGATTTGATTCATTCCGATGTGAGCGGTCGGATGTCTCATGTTTCCTTGAGTAGATATGAGTACTATGTTTTATTCATTGATGATCACTCCAGGAGGACCTGGATTTATTTCTTGAAGACCAAGAGTGAGGTCTTCAAGCGGTTTCAGGAGTTCAGAGCTCTTGTGGAGACACAGACAAGTCGGAAGATCAAGTCCCTGAGGTCGGACAATGGAGGAGAGTACACCCTTGGAGAGTTTGTTGACTATTGTGCGGAGGCAGGCATTAGGAGGGAGTTCACTATTCCTTACAACCCCCAACAGAACGGGGTTGCGGAGAGGAAGAACAGATCCATCGGAGGGGCTGCCAAAGCCATGTTACATGATCAGGGGTTGCCATTGTTTTTGTGGGCAGAGGCCTGCAACACAGCTGTTTACTTGCAGAACAGGAGTTCGCATCGTGCCTTGGGGCACATGACTCCGGAGGAGGCTTTTTCTGGGAAGAAGCCTGATATGGGTCATCTTCGTATCTTTGGGTGCATGACATACTCCTACATACCCAAGGAGAAGAGGACCAAACTAGAGCCCACCGCAGAGAAGGGTATCTTTGTGGGCTACGGTGAGACCTCCAAGGCCTTTCGGATTTACATTCCTGCGCAGAGGAAATTTGTTGTCAGACGAGATGTGAAGTTCGAGGAGGACAGGGCCTTTAGGAGGTCACGGGAGTTAGAGTATCTGGATCAGCCAGACCCTCAGCAGCAGTTGAGTCAGTCGCAGGGATCCAGTGGGCAGGGATCAGGAGGATCCGGAGGTACATCTATGGCGATGTCAGGTCCGTCAGTGGGCAGTGGCTCGCAGAGTCAGAGGGGTGGTGCTTCGGGCAGCATGCAGAGCAGTCCACAGAGCAATTCACTAGGGAGTCCACTGATGGACAGTTCACACGGTACTTCAGCATCTACAGGTTCAGGTGCAGGCAGGAGAGGACAGCAGACAGACAGTCAGGAGTTCAGGCTCCTGATGATGATGAGGAGGAGGAGTTTCATTCTCCAATGGGAGAAGTATGCTCAGGGAAGAGGAAGCCCAAGTGGCTTCAAGACACCTTGAGAGAGGCCACATCTGTTGCTGGGCCTAAGAGGTCGGTTAGAGAGAGCAGACCACCTGAGAGGTTTTGTAGCTATATGGCAATGGCTACCAGCATCCTTGACTCTGAGCCTTCTAGCTATGAGGAGGCAGCTAGCCAGCAGGTCTGGAGAGAGGCCATGCAGGAGGAGTATTCTTTTATCATGAAGAATGATGTTTGGGAGGTGGTGCCGAGGCCTGAGGGCAAATCCGTGGTTACTTCCAGATGGCTTTACAAGGTAAAGCATGCTGCAGATGGCGGCATTGAGAAATTCAAAGCGAGGTTTGTGGCTAGAGGGTTCTCCCAGGTAGAGGGAGTTGATTATGAGGAGACCTTCGCTCCCGTGGCTCGATATACTTCGATCCGCTCCATTATATCGATAGCAGCAGAGATGGGTTGGAAGATCCACGAGATGGATGTGAAGACCGCATTTCTCAATGGCTTCATACAGGAGGAGGTGTACATTGAGCAGCCACAGGGCTTTGAGGTGCATGGGAAGGAGTCCCATGTGTGCAGACCGAAGAAGGCCCTTTATGGCCTGAAGCAAGCTCCCAGAGCTTGGTACTCCAGGATAGATACTTACTTGCAGAAGATGGGTTTCACAAAGAGTGAGGCAGATCCGAACCTTTACTATATTGTGATAGGTGAGGAGCCTCTCATTCTGGTGCTGTATGTGGATGAATTGGTCGTTATGGGTGCGGAGAGACTCATAGAGCACTGCAAGAGAGATCTTGCGGCGGAGTTTGAGATGAAGGACATCGACTTGATGCATTAATTTTTGGGTTTGGAGGTGTGGCAGGAGGAGGGGAATTTCTTCTTGGGGCAGGGGAAGTATATTGTGGATATCCTTGGAAGATTCCACATGGAGGATTGTAAACCCATGTCGACACCGATGATCACCAACTGGAAGAAGCTTCATGCTTCGGATTCCGAGTTGGTGGATCCTACATTGTACAGACAGCTGATTGGTTTCTTGATGTATTTGGTCAACACTAGGCCAAATAATTGTTTTGTAGTCAACACGATGAGTCAGTTTATGTGTGAACCTAGGAAGGTTCACTGGGTGGCTGCAAAACACATTTTGCGGTACTTGCAGGGGACAGTGGATTATGGTCTGGACTACAGGCAGGGGGATGGAGTGAGATTGGCAGGTTACATTGATTCTGATTGGGCAGGTTGTGCTTCTGATAGGAAGAGCACTTCAGGGTGCTGTTTTGGGTTGGGTTCGGCAGTTGTGTCATGGTTCAGCCGAAAGCAGCAGTCAGTAGCATTGAGTTCAGCGGAAGCAGAGTATATGGCAGCCAGCCTAGCTAGTTGTGAGGCCATCTGGCTTCGCAAGATGTTGTTTGGCTTATTTGGTCAGCCGTTGAGACCTTCAGTGATTTACTGTGATAATCATAGTTGCATTAAACTCACGGAGAATCCAGTATTTCATGACAGGTCAAAGCATATCGGGATCAAATATCATTTCATCAGAGACTATGTTCAGAAAGGAGCTGTGAAGCTTGAGTATATTCCCACCGATGAGCAGGTTGCAGATATTCTTACCAAAGCCTTACCACGGGGCAAGCATGTCTACTTCAAAGACAAGATGGGTGTGGTGAGGAACACCTTCCTCGGTAAGAGGGAGTGTTGAAATTTGGTTACCGGAGGACAGGTGGTTCCCTAAGGCTTTGATCTTTGGCCTAGGGAAAAGTGTCCAAAAGAATTTAATTTTTCTCTTAAAGTGACTTTATAATTTTTATAAAGTCAAATCTAATTTAAAAGTGACTTTAAGTGATAAAGTTACTAAAGTCTAATTTTAAAGTGACTTTTAATAAAGTCAATGTAAAATTAGAAAAGGAAAAAGTGACTTTGGAAATAAATGACTAAGTGGGTCTTTATTAAAGTGGGGTGAATTAAAAAATAGAAAGTGAGATTTAAATGAGCATTTAATCTGGGTCTTTATTAAAGTGAGGTGAATTAAAAAATAGAAAGTGAAATTTAAATGCATATTTAATCTCAGCCCTACATCTAAAGCTATCTCACCCATTGGATTTAGGGATTCCCTAAACGTCACTTAGGGTTAGGTTAAAAGAGGAAAAAGGAGGAAAGATTCCATTCATTCTTTCATAGTGATTGAGAGAGCGAGGAGAAGGAGAGCAGGAGATTTTTAAGCGAGAGAGGAGAAAGAGAGCGGTGATAGAAACCTGACAAAATCGTACGGTAGCAAAGAGCACGGATTCAAGCGAGAAATCAAATACGACAGTGTTGAGCATTTTCGAGGAGAGAAGCCTGATTTCAAGGAAACCAATCCTGACGAGTTCGACATTTAATTGAGCAGAGAACGAGCACGAAGCTCGAGAAGGCTAACGCTTGGTGATATGATTTACGGAAATCAAATACGACGTAAATACGATCGGTTCGGCACGAATTTCGAGCAAAGGAAGCGCGGTTTTGAGAAGCGGCGGTGGGTTTTCGTCTCACCGATCCGTCTAATGATCTGACATCTGAAGTGAGCACAAAAATCGAGAAGCTCATTCAGCATTTAATGCTGTCATAAATGCTGTAAAATTTCTGTTTTGGGTTTTTCCTGTTTTGCACGTTTTCCAAGGCGGAGTGAATGCACGAAAATCGAGATAAGTACTGTTGTTTAGTTGCTGAAATTTTTGTTGTAATTTCTGCCTCTCTGTAAAAGCATTTTTTTCAGAAATAAGAAGGAGCTCTCAAGACTGGTTTTCCCCAAGAGTTGTAGGGGGTTTTTCCAGGGTCACCTTGACCAAAAACACTGAGTTATGATGTGTTGAATGACTGTTTGTTACTGCTGTTATTTTATTTCTGCATTTACAGCATTCTGAAAAATTTCCAGAATTGGTGTTTTCAGTAAAATTTATTTTTCCAGTTGTTGAATGTATGGTTATGGGAAAGGGCATTTAACTATTTTGGAGTAATAAGGCGAAAACTGAAAACCGGGGTGGGAAACAGAATTTTCTACACTACCCAATACTTGACCAC
>CM076583.1:1057618709-1057707915 GCA_034641835.2 Pinus albicaulis
GGCCTTCCTTATTTCCCAATATTATTTATTATACAAAATTAAATATCCACACCCATCCATAGGATTAGGTGTCAACATTCCCCCCTTTAATCCGAAGGGATGTTGGTGAGCCCAAGCATCGATCTTAACTTTTCAAAATTTTCTCTTCCAAGTGCTTTGGTGAAGATATCAGCAGTTTGCTCATTTGTGGAACAATGATGTAGATGGATGGTTTTGGCCTGAACATGATGTCGAATTAGATGGTACTTTGTATTGATGTGCTTTGTTTGATCATGGAACTTTGGGTTCTTGGCCAACTTTATTGCAGAAGTGTTGTCGATCATGAGTGGAGTGGAATACATCTGTTTCATCTGCAAATCTTCCAGGATTTTCCGGAGCCACACAATTTCCTTTTTTGCTTCAGCTGCTGCCACATATTCTGCCTCGGTCGTGGAATCTGCTGGAACTGACTATTTGCGTGATCTCCATGAGACAGCTCCTGATCCAAGACTCATGGTGTAACCTGTAGTAGACACCCCTGTTTCTTTGTCACCATCAAAGTCTGAATCAGAATATCCGATCAAGATGAAGTCGCCTACCTGTGTATATTTGAGTCCAAAGTCTTGATTCCCCTTCAAGTACCTTAACACTCTTTTCGCAGCAGACCAATGTCCTTCACAAGGTTTTTGCATGAACCTTGAGAGGATTCCAACAGCAAATGAAATGTCAGGTCTGGTGGTGGTCAGGTAGATAAGACTTCCTACAAGCTGTCTATACTTAGTTGCATCCTCAAATTCCTTCCCTTCAATAAATGTGAGCTTCAAGTTTTGTTCCATTGGAGTGGTTAAGGGATTACAGTCATCCATGCCAAACTTGTTCAAGAGATCTCCAATGTACTTCTTTTGAGAAAGAAATATGAATTTAGGATGTTGAATTACTTCAATACCCAAATAGTAATGAACATGACCCAAATCGGTCATTTCAAAACCTTTCTTCAACTCTTTCTTCATGGATGCAATATAGCTCTCATTGTTTCCTGTTATCAAAAGATCATCTACATATACCACAAGATATACAACTGTTTTTCCAACTTTCTTAACAAACAAAGTTGCATCATCAAGATCAAAATGTTTGAAATCAAGTTTCAGAAGATGCTTGGTCAATTTCTCATACCGGGCTCGTGGTGCTTGCTTGAGGCCATACAACGATTTTACAAGTTTGCAAACTTTGTGTTCTTGACCCTTTATCACAAATCCTTCTGGCTGGGACATATAAACTTTCTCCTTTAGATCTCCATTCAAGAAGGCTGTTTTTACATCCATCTGATGGACTTTCCATCCATTCTGAGCTGCTAAGGCAAAGAGAGTTCGGATGGTGGTCCATTTTGCTGTGGGAGCAAAAGTTTCTTCATAATCGACTCCTTCTTTTTGTGCGAATCCTTTTGCCACAAGCCTGGCCTTGTGCTTGTCAAGTGAGTTGTCTGCTTTGTACTTGTTCTTGTAGACACACTTACAGCCAATTGGTTTCGTTCCCAAAGGTGGATCAACCAGCTTCCAAGTGCCATTCTTTATCAAGGCATCATATTCCTTCTGCATCGCTTCTTTCCATTCATCATGAGAAGCGGCTTCTTTGAAGGAAGTTGGTTCATGATCTGTAGACAAACTCAATTCACAGTTATAAGCAATATCCATATCAACAGGAGAATCAGAATTATCTACATCACCTTCGTTTTGTTTAGTGGAACTTCTTATTCCTGTTTTTCCAACCTCATCGGGATGAACATTCTCTAGTGTCTTTGTCAGCCATTTGGGAGGACCTTTCTGAGATGGCCCAGGCTGCTCATTTGATTGAGTTGGGATTGATTCAAGATTCAATCTCCCAATTCTGTCAATCACATCATTCAATGTGTCATCCGTGGTTGTTTCTTCATGTGGGGGAGAGAGTGCTTCAGGACATGATTCCACAGTTTGATTCAATATCAGAATCCCCCCTTCAAGATGTGGAATCACATTATCAAATTCTTGGAAAGAATTTGCATGTGTGAATCTATCCAGGCGATCAAGTTGCCGCTCAACAACCTTGTCACTCTTGGAAGATTCAAGAAATATGACATCTCTTGCTATTACAAACTTCTTATTTGTTTCATCATAGAGACGATATCCTTTGGAGGTATTGGAGTACCCCAAGAAGATACATTTTCTACTTCTAGCACCACGTTTGTTCCTTTGACCCTTGGGTATCAAGGCATAACAGGTGGACCCAAAGACCCTGAAATGCTTTATCGAAGGAATGTGGCCATGCCACATTTCAAAAGGAGTTTTGTTTCTAATTGAACTTGAAGGACACCTATTCTTTATGTAAACAGCACATAGAACTGCATAAGCCCAAAACATCAATTTTACATTCTTGAAAAATAACATGGAGCGGACCATATTTAAAATAGTTCTGTTCATTCTTTCAGCTACACCGTTCTGTTGTGGATTATATGGCACAGTTGTTTGATGTTTGATTCCATGTTGATGAAGATAATTTTCAAATTTGTTTGAAGTGTATTCTTTTCCATTATCAGTACGTAGAGAGCCAATATGTGTTTGTGCATCATTTTCAATCCATGCATGAAAATTCTTGAAAGTTTGAAAAGCATCAGACTTATTCTTCAATAAGTAAATCCAACACATTCTGGTGTAGTCATCAATAAATGTCATCATGTATTTGTTTCCATTTGTAGAAGCAATAGGCATAGGGCCACATAAATCTGAATGAACAAGCTCAAGTTTTCTATGTGCTCTGGAGTGTGAATCATGAAATGGCTGTTTTCTATGCTTTCCTAGAATACAAGCATCACATTCCTTAGGTTTTCTAGGAATTGTAGGTAGTCCATTAACACCATTTTTCTTCAACAAACGAAGGTTGTCATAGTTTAAGTGTCCAAATCTAGCATGCCATAAAAGACTTGATGGGAATGTACCTTCATCATGATGTGAATTGAATGCAAAGTTTTGAGCATGAGCAGATGAACCTTTCAGCTTCAAGAGTCTCCCTTCTTCTATTCCCTCCATGACAAATGAGTGATCTGATGCTTTTCTGACCTCTGCCTTGCCATCAAACAAGTGAATTGAGTTTCCTTGCTGCCGGATTTCGACCAGGGACAACAAGTTTCTCTTCAACTCAGGGAGGTATAGAACCTCATGTAGGATATGATCAGGAAGACCAGGCAGTTTAAGCCTGACTGTGCCAAGCCCCGATGGCTTGAGTTTGGATTTATCTGCGAAATATACTGCTCCATCAACTTTGTCAGTGAAATCTTCAAAAAAATCTTTTCTAAATGTCATGTGACATGTTGCTCCTGAATCTAGCAACCGATCATCTCTCCATGAAGTAAATGAAACATCAAAGAGGTTTTCAGTTACTCCATTGTTACAATGTGCTAGAATGAGGCAGTCAAATGCTTTTACCACCATTCTTTTAATCAATTGTTTTCTTTGTACAGCTCTTAATTGTGTTTGTATTTGAAGTTTTAGGTGTCTGCCCAGCTTTCTCACGAAAGTTTCTTCTTCTTCTTACGCCATCTCTTCCACTCTGGATGAACACGGAAGCATGTCCTTCCTTTTCTCATGCCAAGTATCTGCAGCCTCTTTAGGAGATGAAGGGACTTGTCATCTTCTTTGAAGGAGCTTTAATAAAAAAATCTTTTGAAGGAGAGAAAACAAAAGCACTCTTTGCTGGAAAATATATGAGTTTTAGATTATCTGCCCCCTTTTCACGAAAGTTTCTTCTTGATGTACACGCCATCTCTTCTCACGGATGAACAAGAGAAGCATGTCTCTTTATACACATTGCCCCAAATGTCGGCCTCTTTAGAAGATGAAGGGGTACATCATCCTTTGCGAAAGGAGAGGAGAGAAAAACTTTCTTTGGAGAATCTGCTGAAGGAGAAAAACAAAAGCACTCTTTCTTCAAAACGAAATATAATCGATTTAAAAGGAATAGAGGGAACATTGCTAAAAATACGAAAGAATGAATTTAAAAGACACAAATCTTTGCTAAAAGCTGAATTACTGCACCAAAAAAAATATGTATTTTTTTTGGGAGAAAAGAATTTGTATGGGGAGGGAGCGATAAGGCGGTATTGTCCCGTCGAAGGTCGACCCTGGAAAGGGCGGAAGTGGCAGAATATGGGAGGCGGTATTGAAAGAGTGTAATAGATATAATGAGAGCGTGTCCAGAAGGGCGGTAATGAATATAATGAGGGCGGTAATGAATATAATGAGGGGCGGTATTGAGAAGGGCGGTAATGAATGTTGTAACAAGCGTTATTATGGTGTTACAAACTGCGTGGAGGCGTATGGATGTGTGATAGCATTTTAAACATTGGACAGCGGTTATGGAGGGCGTTGATATATTGAATGACAGAGCGGATTAATGCAAGTATGGGAGGCGGTAGCCCAGGAGTCGAGGGCGGGTAGACAGCGTCGACAGGCCACAGGAAATGAACGCAGAGGCGGGACAGGCCATGTCAAACCAACGTATTATATAGACAGAGACGATATATAACCATGTCAAACCAACGTATTATATAAACAGAGACGATATATAAAGCTGTGTCGAGGTGTTTAGTGACAGCGCAGGGTCTTGACAGTGTATTACAAACATGTGATAGTGTGTATTACATATTACAGAGGCTCATTTTACATATGGGAGGGTCGACAGAGCGTATTGGAGTGAGGGTAGCATATGGGTAGGGAGTGTTAGCGCAGGTTGATGAGGGAGGGATGAGATTGATGTGGGAATGATATAAGTGAGGGAGCGTGAGTGTATGAGCGATGTAGAAGGCCAAAAGGCCAAAAGAAAATTTTGGAATGGAATCTTTGCAGGACTGCAGAGGGGGCTACAATTTGCAGTATTTCAGGAACTGCACAATTGCATAATCTTCAGAAGCTGCAGGAGCTGCAAATGTCAGAGCTATGCAGAGAAAAAAATGCAAAATAACAGTCTAGCAATAAGTAGGAGCAGAAAAAACTATTAATAAAAACTGACTGAGCAAAGGAGAGGGAGTTACACCACAGGCAGAAATGCCAATAGTGGGATTGGCTCTGATACCATGTCAAACCAGGAGGTAACTCCTCAAATCAGAATGTGTTATTGAATGAAGAATGAACTTGCATTTATACATGGAGGTGAGGCTATTGGGATTCATCTCCCAATGACTCTTAGCCTTCCTTATTTCCCAATATTATTTATTATACAAAATTAAATATCCACACCCATCCATAGGATTAGGTGTCAACAATATGCATATTATTTTCTAATTTTTAACTATAAATTCACTTAAAAATACTAGGAATTAATAAAGTTTGGAAAAACATAAATGTAACCCAATAATGACAATGTTAAGGTAAATGTAATGAAATGGAGTTGGAGTGAAGGTGATAATATGGAAATATATGTGAAAATGTAATGGAAGTAAATGAAAATTTCAAGGCCCAACATACCCCCCAACTGAAGCTATTGCATGTCCTCATACAATATATTACCTTAATTCTTTTTTTATCCTTGAGCTTTGGCTTAACTTTGCATGATATCATTTGATAAATTCATACTTCTGCAAAGTTTTTTTTGTTGAATTGCAACATGGTTGGTTCTTGTGTTACAACCATATTTTGTTGTTGCATTCAATTTTGATCTTTAAAATTTGCATAATGATAATTTGATTATTGTTGCAAAGTATATTTCTATTGGATTGCATCATGGTTGGTTCTTGTGTGACAACCATGATTGTGTTTGTATCCAATTATATTTTAAGTACTTTTGAAAAGCCATTGTATGCTCATAAAAATAATGTAATAGTTAATATATTTTGAAAGTATGTGGGATTTTGAATGTGATATTAATGTGGAAAAATGTGAATGAATGCACCCCCCCCTCAACTGATGGTATTGGAAAAAAGAAGTGTTTTTTCCAAAAATTATCATTCTAGCTTTTCAAGGAATTCTATGGTAAAAAGTTAGAAATTGATATACCTTAAATTACAATTTGGAAATGGATGAGATGCATGTGTGTACTGAAGAGTGTGGCTGTTGATGCTGTTGGATCATGAAGTATGTAAAACAAAGGAATTTGATCTGCTTCTTTGTTCTCTTTCTGTTGATGACAAGATTGGGATCTTTATTACTGCTGATACAAATTGATTCCTGCTGCAAACTGCTGAAATGATGTAGTCTTCAATCGTTACAAAATCTGGTGGTACAATTCTAGTCATGCGAATAAATATGTTGATGTTGAGCATTAAGAGAAGTTGTTTGATTACCAACCATTGATGAATTTCATTAAATAATGCGAGGAAAAAACACCATTAATGTCAATGAGTACCAATGTACCTAAGTACATCTTTTGAAGTGCGAATAGATGAGCTGATGTCGAGCCACTTGCAAGATATGACGATCAAGGGACATTTATGTATTCCCATGATTTTCAATGAGAGAACTCATCATTAATGCATACAAGCCTCAAGGTACTAATAAGGACTCTAGTCTTGGACCTAGATAATGTGTTGATGTTGATAGGCCAAGACTTGTTAGAAGGGAGGCCTTAAGGAATCCTCCATCATCTAACGTGAGTATGAAAGAATAATATATATATATATATTTGAAGGACTATGGATGAAATTTTTTGTAATGGATCAAGGTTTATCTGACAGAATGAAAATGGAAATGAATGAATTAACTTTGTAGAGGACCTGAATGGTTTTATTGCTAGGTTATTGAAAGTAGGGTAGGAGAATATAATGACTGTGAAAAAAAATGAGCAGTGAAGGAGAATGAGACGAGGATTTTATTGAATGACTAAGTAGAAATGCAATAGTGAATGTAAAGGGAAATGAGGTGAATGTTTTATTGGCTGAGGAAGCATTGATGCAATGGAGACACTATCATCTGAAAGGCTTGCAAGTGTTGGATCTAATTTGCATTAGCATGTGCTCAAGCATTGATGTTTCTTTCTTTATTGTTGATCATCTTCTTGTAAAAGAAATGTGGTCTCTGAGAGACACACTATTCACTTATAGTCATCTATCCTTCCTCCTGGAACCTGAAAAATAAAACTAGTACTTATTCTGAAATAGAATGTAAGGCTATCAAAAGAGAGAGGTGATCAATCTCTCTAGTTATGACATTTACACGAAAAACTGAGAATTGGTACGAATAAAATAAGCTCACGAAGGAAAACCAAAATAATTTATACCTGTTTCGAAACTAGTGCCTCAAGTTACCTGTTGTGTCTTTTCAAGGATTTCTTCATTTTTTTACTGTTTCAAACTCTGATGATAGCTTTCTCATTATGCAGATCTGATCGAGATATTTCCAACGACACTTGAATCGTCGAAATCAGATGTGATATTTCCATAAATTTAAAACGAATGTGAAAAATATGTGAAGTGTTGAAGTGAAGCATTTTCATGTGTGTGGTAAAGGAAATTAAAACATGGCTTTCTGGAAAAAACTTCCTCAAGGAAAGAGCATGAAATCTTCGTTCAAAGAAAATGGGAGCTACACAATATATTGAAAATTTTTGAATGACACCGAGACAATGAATTGAATTGAAACTTGTTCGCTTCCCTGAAAAAATGGATCTGACTTTTTCTTTTCTCTCTGGTTGATATCAATGCCACTATTTGAATTTGTTATCGATTGCTAATGCCAACAGCTACAGTGTAGTCCCTTGAAAATACAGAGGAATTTAAAACTTTTCACAACTATTTCATAAACAGCTGGGCTGTCTCAAGATACAATGGCACAACGGCATGGAAAACTTCCTCATTCAAGTTGCTGTTGTGGAAAAGTTCAAAAAAGGTAGCTACAACTCTTTTAAGTGTTGTTGCTTTGAGAATGAATTTAGCAGATTGTCATGTTTCATCAAAAATCCCCAAACCAACAATAAGATAATTGCAAATTTCTTTATTCGTTTTTCTTTTTCATTGTCATGCTTTAATGAATACCCATGGCTTCAACAAGAGACAGTGAGATCTAATAACGGTGAGAGGAAGAAGAAATCAAACAAGACTCTTAGATCACATTCCATGTGGATCAAATTCCACAACAAAGTTTATTATTAACTTGAATTCTTCCCCCTTCAACGTGCCATGTTCAAACAGTTCACTGTGCAAAACAAATTGTTTTTCTCTCACACAGTCTGCAAAATAGAGCTTCTAAGAACCTATAAATTATTTTAAACGGTTGTGAAATCCAAAAAATCCCTTGTAAGTTACCTATCTGCCTCCGTTCCTGAAAAAACCCATGTCTTATTTTTTTCTAATTCGCCTCAAGTTTCTTAGAAAATGCGTTTTAAAATGATGTATCTAAATTGCTACGTTTTCTGGGAAATGAAATTATTTGTTGTGGCAATGGCGAAAATAGTTATGGTCTTCCTGTGGTAGCCATCCAATGCCAGTATTAGAGGCGAGTGCAGCCCATACGCTTGAAATCATGTGAATTTTCCGATTGATCCATTAAAATAGAATTAGAAGCCTTTGGTTCACAGGATAGGTGGTTTGTTTTATTATGCGTAGTGAAAGATCACTTGTATTTGTACACAGAATCACTAAAATAGAAGAAGAAATTGTATATAGATAGAATGGAAGAAATGACGATGTGGAAAACAAGGAAGGGAATCTCCATATTTCGAATTGAATTCAGATTATTGCAACATTGAAGGGGAAGGATACATAATTCTTTTATATAGGTAGAATGGAAGAAATGACGATGTGGAAAACAAGGAAGGGAATCTCCATATTTCGAATTGAATTCAGATTACTGCAACATTGGAGGGGAAGGATATTATAATTCTTTTGTTTTATTATGCGTAGTGAAAGATCACTTGTATTTGTACATAGAATCACTAAAACAGAAGGAGAAATTTTATATAGATAGAATCGAAGAAATGACGATGTGGAAAACAAGGAAGGGAATCTCCATATTTCGAATTGAATTCAGATTACTGCAACATTGAAGGGGAAGGATACATAATTCTTTTTATCTCTCAATTGTCTGCCTGTACAAAGTCAATCGAGTAAGGTGACGATATTTCTCTAGTCATAACATACCATGGGGAATTGCTGGAAACTGAGCAACCCCAACAACTGCTGGAATGAGAAAATGGAAGGAAGGAGAGAGTCGTGAGACTTACTTGTTTTGTTTGTTTTTATTTTTTATATATTTTATATTTTTTTATTGTTTTTATATTAAAATGTTTTAGTTTTAAAAAATTATATATGTTACATTTTAGAAAATTTAAAAATATATACATATATATTTATTTTAAACAAAACAATTTATTAATAAAGAAAATGAATTTGACAAGTTTTATTTTTATTTTTATTTTTATTTTTTAATTGAAAAATCAAATTAAATTAAATCAAATAATGAAAACAGAAATTAAATAATTTTATGTAGCTAAATATTTTTTTTTTAGATTTTATGATATACTAACAAAAATAATTTATTTTTCCGATCCTCCAGGTCACACGAAGTGCAGAAGGAGAGCATACTCAAAATTTTTATTTTATTTTGTTAGCATAGTCAAGATTTTATCAATTGATTCTTCTGTAAATTTTGCAAAAATAAAATGAAAAGGGTTGATCTCATACCTTAAATTACCGTTGGTGATCTTCGCTTATGCTCCTTGTTCTCAATCATTTGTTTTATTGCAAATCTTTCCTGCCAAGGGTTAGTAGATGGGTGGTTCTTACTACACCACAAAACATTAAATTTATCCTAAAATTGTAAAAACTTATTTTTATTTTTTCAAAAACAAAATTAAAAATTCTAAAACTCTAGCCAAACTTGGTTTTATTTTCATTTTTCCTATTTGTCTAAAAAACTATTTTTTTTTTTAAGTATATGAATGCTTCCAATGAAGCCATTTACGGATTAGAATCTTTGAAATATTCATATCCAAATTTACGAAATGTACTTGATTGCTTGTAAGGATATGAAAAATTGTCTTGATCTTTTTATTTTCTGCAAAGATCTCTAGAAGAATAGATGAATGGTATGGCACAATCGCTTTTTGATACCATTCCTCAATGTAGTCTATGGGCTGCATTCTAGATCCTTTGTCCATACATGGTTAGTAAAAACTAAAAATAAAATACACTCTAGACCGAAAGCTAGTTCCTATGCACACTTCCCTAGCAACAACACCAAAATGTTGAGGCAAAATAATTTCCAGTCATTTAATTGTCAACCCGGGGGTTTCGTAAACTTGTGAAGTATGCATGCACACTATGTGCTAGAAATCATCTTTTAGTTTAGATCAATCTAATTACAAAATAATGAAAACAAATTTATCTAATCTATGAAATAAAATAATGAAAATGAAATTCAACTAATCTATGAAATCAAGTAATGAAAAGAAAGAAATCAAATTCAAAAGAAAATATAGTGCGCACAATCACACTTAGAGGAATTGAAATTTTAATCTAAGAAAGCATTTCAAAGGATGTAAAGAAAAACTAAATTACTGTATAGGTTAAACACTCAAGCATCCAATTTGGAAGTATGACAAAGTCACCTTCTTGGTATGATTTACAAGCATCCAATTATACATTTAACTAAGGATATTAATCTAGGAAATAAATTTAAAAGCATGTAAAGGAAAACTCAATTATTGCATAGGTTAAACACTCGAGCACCCAATTTGGAAGTACGAAAATTCACCTTCTTGGCCTGATCTTTAGGAGCATTCAATTATACACATAACTAAGGATCCAATGTAGGAAAGCGGTTTAAAGGCATGTAGAGGAAAACTCAATTATTGCATAGGTTAAATACTCGAGCATGCAATTTGGAAGTATGATATATTCACCCTCTTGACATGATCTTTAGGAGCATTCAATTATACACATAATTGAGGATCTAATCGAAGAAAACAATGTAAAAAAACATGTAAAGAAACTAAACAACTGTGAGCTCTAATGCCTCATACATAATTCAATTGAAAAATAGAAGAATCTACTTTCTAGAGATGTTCTAGGTAAGCAAAGATTACACAGTTAGTCTAAAACTAATACTAAGAAAGCAAATAAATCTTAATCTATGAAAGCAAGTAAATCTCACACACTGTAGATGGCCTATCCAAAATTATGAGATATGGTAAATCGAGATGCTCCATATGTAAGCAAAACCAAGTCAAAGTGAAGGAACACTCATGAGTAAGGTGCCACAATCTAATTCTTTATTCAAAGCTTAAGCATAACTCTAATTTTACACATGATTGATAGGAGAAATCTTCCCCTATTTATACAAAAAGATGAGAAGCTATCTCATTAATGAGAGTCCATGAATCTCTCCCTATATCTCTAGAGTTACAATCCAAATAGGAAGTGATAAGGTACATGTATTCTTAGAGTTACAATACAAATAGGACATGAGCCACATATCCTCATGATCCCATGATATTCTCCATTCAAATTCGATTTGGCCTTAGGAGGCCACATAAGGGTATTTTGGAAGCTTATTTTTGACCTACACATGGCAAAAATCTCATTCCACTTGTTAGGTATAAGTGTATGCATATTATTTTCTAATTTTTAACCATGAATTCACTTAAAAATACTAGGAATTAACAAGGTTGGAAAAACATAAATGTAACCCAATAATGATAATGGTAAGGTAAATGTAATGAAATGGAGGTGGACTGAAGGTGATAATATGGAAGTAAATGAAAATTTCAAGGTCCAACAGGGATTTTTTGTGATTGTTTAAATGGGAACCCAAATGACCATATTTTTTATTGCGGGTTTTTATGATTGCATATATGATTATTATCCAAATGACCATATTTCATTTCATTTGTAGTTTCTTCTTCATCAATTCAGTTATGGACTCACTGTCGTTTCATGTGATCCAACCGAGGTGGAGGTCGTTCAACCACTCTTCCTGCAGAATTATGTTTCTCCCCTTCTTAGTTTTGGGTGCAAAATTTACCTTTTTGGGCACCAACTTATAAATAATAGGGATAGGATTTGATGGTTAGATATGGAAGGATAATTGTTAGGACTAACACATTGATAATGTTCTTCATATGTTGGGCAGTCTGGAATCCTAGACCTGTGGGATTTAACATTCATGGTTACTTAGCATTCATGGTTTGTGACCTAAAGAAGATTTATTTTGCACCTCAGAGGAAAATAAATTATTCTACTGCCTTTTGGAAGTAGGATTTCCCTAAGTAGTTTGGAATTCTAGTCCCATTGATATGACATTAGTTGAATCAACTTTGGAGAGGCATCATAGAGGAACTCGATAGGCCAATTATTCCTTCGAGATTAAATTTTTGCCACAAGGAGAGGAGTGGAGAGTCTTGTAGTATTTCATTAAAACTCAAGAGGGTTCATAAGGAGATTATCATGATATTATGGAGTCATAAAACAATTTGGAGAGTCTTAAGGGCTTCCAAAGGCAAATGGAGGAGAATGAAGAAGTATCTAGCACTGCAGTTGGGTCTAAACATGAAATTTCATATAAATCAAAGGTTGTTTATGTAGATGTTGGAGAAAAACAAGAGAAAAAGAACAATAAATTGAGGATTCATCACCCAATATTGCCTAATAATTTAAAATTTGTCAAATAAGGAATTCCTAAAGGGGATGGGAGACCTCATGACCTAGAAACCATGAAGGGGAAAGCCAGATTAGAAGGAATGTATGGAATTTAGCACTATTTCACTGTGAATGAAAGATTATGTAGGGAAGGAAAAAAAATTTGGTGTCGATCTAAGTGGGACTGGAAATGAGGATTGATGTTTAAATAAAATTGTCGTCGTAAATACTCAACATGGGATTGATGCAAAGAAACCCATTAAAATTGTGGTTTTGAAGGGGACAAAAAAATTGCACACACCAAAAAAGGTGCATAAAGAAAGCATTCATGCTCATCAAAATAAAATTCACAAGGTAACTCATCCTAGATCATAAATGAAACTTCCGAAAGGAAAGAAACAACATTTTAATTGCACTATTCCAAAAGTGGTATGTAAAGTAACTAGCCCTTCACATCCAAATATTATTCACAAGAAAAACCAGCATATGGATATAATTTTTCCTAGAGTGACACATGAGGAAATAATTCCTAGACATTCCAACGAGGTCCAGAAGGAAAATTACCAGTTTTTGGACATAATTTTTTGTCCTAAACATGATAAAGGGAAGGAGAAAATAACTCTTTGATAACTCAAGTAGCATATGTAAAACATTCAAGTAGAACTTGATAATAGAGAGGGGAAGAAACAGGTTGAATATTATACATCAAGTATGCCAGATGGCCTAAGTGTAGCTCAATATGAATTTAAAGAAGCTCATGTCTATAATGAACATGAGAGAAGAGGGGAGGGATCTCTAATTTTTCCAGCATTAAAGGATCCCTTGTAGAGCATTCATATGCTTACTGGTTTGGATGGAAAGAAACATATGAAACAAAACCTGTCATATTTGGAAGAGGTGTGGTGGAGACATATAACTGAATCTGCATAATGTAATATTTATATTCAATATGAGATAAATAAGGGAAAATTAAAAAACTGTGCACATTTAAAGGAGCGAGTGCCAATTGTTTGTATTAAATTCAAACATACATAAGAAAGGAAAAATGGTGAAGAAAAATTGTCAACCTTACAAAAAGGCCTGAAAAGGCATAATGTTGAATGTGTGGAATCCATTTTATGTGATAAACATGAGAAATCTAGTGAAAAATCATGGAATTTGGCAAATGTCAAGAAGCGCATTTCAAGTGAAATTCATTTAGATCTGAAGAATGTGGAATAAGAAAAGTAGGCCAAAGGCAACTTATCAAGAAGAGATTATTATTTAGAAGAAAACGACACTAAAAAGGCTAAAGAGGATGAAGTAGTAGAATTAAAAACAGAAGAGGACCCTTGAAAAAATGTGTTAGTCGAGGATTTTGGAATACAGATGATCCCCACTAGATCACTAATTAAAGAAAGCACTCAAAAGGAGACACACAATAGTTATATAGATACAATGTATTCGACAGAAACAAAAGAAAGCCGAAATTATATATGAAGAGAGAACTATGGAAAGAAAAAAATTTCAGCTGTAAGTTGGAGTCAAATTTCCATGAGTAGTATCAGAGGAATTCAACATTGGGAATGTGAGAGAAGAAATTCATGTCATAGAAGGGTGAATTATGCCTAACCTAGTCATAAAAACCAAGTGCATCCTTCATGTAGCAAAAAAATAAGCATGTAAGTTTCCTCATATATAGGTCCTCAGTAATTTGGCCCAATTGTCTCATCAATTATGAAAAGCACAACTTACATGCAATCAATAAAAAACAAGTTGTTCCACAATAATCACTAAGATGGATATTTTGATTTGAGGTCTTGTAGTTCACTGAACATAATTCTCCATCCCTTATTCTCGAGGAGTTGGAGCCGAAAAAATTCCTACTACCATATTAGTTGAAGAAGACCCACATGAGAAAATATGAAAAGATTCCTTTATGTGATTTCCATTTGACATTCAATCACTTTGCTTTATTCTATCTAGTAGTCTCTTTACATGTTCCCTTAAGTTCAATAACTTAGAAAGAACTAGAAAAACGGCACTAGATTCCCTTATTACAATTTGTTGTTGTTTTTTCTTAGTTTTAGGTCTTTATGAGGTTTGTTATTATGAATGAGTTGCAGATTTCCCAAGGAGTGGAATAATAGTTTTTCAAACAATAATTATGGCGAGATGATTGTAGATAATTTACTAATATAAATTAATCTAATTTGAGATTTATTAAGCATCCTCAAGGGTTAAAAAAGGCCCAAATGTCCCTTATCCATAAAAATTGATGATTAAGTTGACTCTATGCACTATGTTCAAATGACAGGTGAACATGAATATGGTAAATATTAGAATTATATACCATAATTAAGCTTCTTAGTAGTCTCTTACGAAGTACAACATGTCATAGTGATAAGTTCTTATGCCATTAAAACCTTCAAGCTATAAGGCTAAGTCAGATTCAGAGTTCCATGAGTAGTATGAGAGGAATTCAACATTCAGAATGTGATGGAAGGATGACATTTCCTGGAAGGGTCAAGTCTGCCCAACCTAGTCATAAAAACCAAGTGCATCCTTCATGTAGCAAAAAAATAAGCATGCAAAGGTCCTAAGTACGTTGTCCCAACTATCTCATCCATTATGAAAAGCACAACTTACACGCAATTAATAACAAACAAGTTGTTCCACAACAATCACCAAGATGGATATTTTGATTTGAGGTCCAGTAGTTAATTAAACGCCACCCTTTATTCCGGAGGAGTTGGAACCAATAAAGTTCCTACTACCTCATTAGTTGAAGAAGGCGCACATGATAAAATATGAAGAGATTCATCAATGTGGTTTCCATTTGACATTCAGTCACTCTGCTCTTTTTTGTCTAGCAGTCTCTTTTATGCTACTCTTTCCTATGCTACCGTGTTACGATGTTTCCTTTGCAACATGTGGTGCAATTACTAGTTAATTGTTAGGAAATAATTATTATTCAATAAAATTCACACAGTCTTTGTCAATTAAAGAGAGCTTTGTTTTAAAAGAAAAGAAAACTTTAACCTAAATAATTGTTAACTACTCATATCTTATTCTAAAAAAAATGAGTTTTGATTTAAATAATGATATTAATTGGCACAACCATATATATAATGTTTTTAAAACCTATATAAACATCCATCAAAACACTTATTCTATTATGCATCTTGCTTTGATAAAATTAAAAAGAAATCTTTAAAATGAATATATATATAAACATGGAACGTGATTCTTAACCATGGAAATTTACTTCCACTTTAACATGGATACTTTTAATCTATAAATAGGCTTTGTTACAATACCATGGACCAATATCACATGCCCAAAAAACCATAATTCATTCATATGTTATTTTTTTAATTAATCCCTTTAATTAAAAGAGAAAAAAGGGGCATGGAAATAAATCTCAACATTTCATTTGTGTATACTACTAAGAATATTCTAGAATATTCCATGAATATTAAATATCTACCATCCACCTAATCAATAGCACAATCATATAAATTTAATGGTTGGTAAAATAGATAGACATAAATCCATAATAAACATCAAAATACTTACTTCATAATAAATCTCACATTGCTAAAATAAAATAAAATAAACATAAAATGTAACTCACTTATAACTTTATTATTATTATTATAAAAGAACTAATATATAAGTTAGACATACATACATTTGAAAAACATGGAAGAAAATTCTTTTCCATGAGAATTTATCCTCACTTTACCACTAGAATCTTAATATGTAAATAGGGTTTGTTACAATGCTATGGTATAACAATTTTTTTTATTGATTAATTCAAATTAAAATGGAAAAAAACGTATAACTATTTTGAGATAGATCTCAATTTTTTATTTGTATTTACTATCAATAATATTTTAGAATATTTTGTCTACCATCCACTTAGTAATCATTAATAATTAAATTTAAATTATACAAACCCTATTCCAAAATAAACATTTTTAAATCAAACTATTAATAATTAAATTATAATTGTAAAATTCCTAATCCAAAATAGACACTTATCCTCTTAACCAAAAAAACTTCATTGTCTTTTCTAGTCATTGCTTCAACTACCATTATATATTTAAAAAAAAAAAATCCTTATCCCTTTTAATCCCCACTTCAATTATAATCATTAATAATTTCTCGCTCACTTTAATTAATCCATTTATGAAATATTTCTATTTAGAGTCTCAAAGAATTTTGTTTTCAAATCCAATTTTTAATAATATTAAAAAGCTGTGTTTTTAGATTTAGAATTGCGATAACATATCATTCAAATCTAACATTACAATGATATATTTTTCTCTTTTCTATGAATTGTCCAAAAATATTTGCTTCGGTCGGAGAAAATTCTCCTATTTCAATCAATTTTTCCGTACAGGGACTTTCTACAAACTTTGCTTTTCTCAAATTAATTAATCAGTTTTTCCTGTGCAGAGATTGCCTTAAACATTGGATTATCTCAAATCTATTACACAGGCATTATAGATTTTATTTAGTAAATCTTTTACATATTGCCAACTCTAAAATTTAGGATCTCAATCCAAGGTCCCACACCAAAGGCACGCATATTTCTACATTAAAACCAAATTTGAAAATAAGTTTTAATTGAAAATATTTATTTTATATCGAACTCTCTTTAACCCAAAAGACTATTTGAAAAATAACCATATTCAAAGTTTCCGAAGGTATTAGTTTTTGCTTGTTACATGTTTTAAAGTTTTTTCATGAAATTTACTTAAAATCAGATAAAGATGGGAAAAACTCTTGGTAATTTAAATCCCCATTTTTTTTTAATATAAATTTATATATAAAATAAAAATTAATTTAAATAACAAGGAAATCATAATTTAACCCAAAAAATGATTTCACTGCGAAAAACTCCAATACCTCATAGTTAAACCACCAATTTTAACCAATTCATTATTTTTGGACAAATACCCTGATATATATACTTCGACTATTTTTTCTCAGGGTATATATATTTCGACTATTTTTTCTTCTGAAAAAAATATATACTTCGACTCTTTTTTCTTATATACACACGCTGAGACCTTTTGTCATAGTCCATGATAATGAGGAAAGGAATATGACGAAGGATTTTGACGCGCAAATTGGCCGAGATATTCATTACGTTTGTTTGTGTCACGGTTTAACATGGTACATAGCTTATGGCATACTTCATAATAATTAGGGGTAATAAACTCCATCATAATTACGATAATAATTAGGGAGTCCGTAACTAGTTGATTTGCGAGGTAAAATATGGTTTTTAATTTTTAATGATTAAAGCTTGTATGAGATTGTAAAGAAAGCTATATTGAAGGATTTGAAATTTTTACCTTGGTTGCATTTTTTTTTAATAATTAAAACCTGTATGTGAATTATAAAAACCATCAATTTTGAAGGATTAGAAATTCCTACTTTAGTCTGTATTACTATTTGGTAATTTCAATATGATAAAAGTAGTATGGATGGTAAACGTGTCATGGATGGTAAATGTGTATAAGCATAACAATATTTAATTATTTCATGATATGCTTTACTTAAAATTTTAAAAATCACAAATTTAATTAAATTAGTCTAGATTCATCTTAATCTCCAGATTTATAAATAGTCAAGAGGATCAAAACTTTTTCACTCTAAAACAAGTTTGAAGTGTACCTGAGAGATTTGATCCATGGGTGCTTGGCGAGACCTCTAGTGGATCTGGATTGGTTTAATTATTAGCCTTAAATAAGGTCATATTAGAGAAGAATACCACATTAGAAGAATACCATGGGAAATACCATAGGTTAGAGCGAGAAAAATATTATTTTATTTTAATTTTTAAAATTTATTTTATTTGACAAATCAAAATGTTAAACATTACAACATCTCTACCAAATTATGATGGACTAACCTCTAATTTGGTTACAATAATAATTAAAATCATTATTAATTTTCTTTATAAAATAGTAAAAGTGAATAAGTTAAGTGTTTTTTTTTCCAAAAGAAAAATCGAACTTTCTATTAAGATGATAAAAAGTTAGAAGTATATGCCCATTGGCATTCCCAGAAATTGTATGTTTTTTGTCCCATCGGCCAAAAGAAAAAAAAAACATAGAGTTTGCAAGCTAAGAGAAAACCAGCATAATTGATTCCCATTAGCCCTACAAAGCTTTTTAAGTGGAGAGCACCTGTGATGACTCCCGGGCTTCCCCTAATAAAGGAAAAGCAACCCTAAACAGGATTCAAAATAGGCAATAAGTTGTTATGTTCACAAAAAAAACATTTGAAGAGTAAACACTTTTTCAGATGTGCGTAGTTTAGTTATCAGGAAAAAGCCAGTTTTGTCTCCCGGATCTCCTCTCATCGAGGAAAAAAATCCGAAACAGAGACAAAACATAGATGAGTTGATGTTCGAAGTCTGTAATTACAATGATAACAAGAGTTTATAATACTGGAAGTGAAACAAAAAACTGACAGATCAAACATTTAAAGAGCAAGCGGAGTTTGATGCAAGACTCGGATAAGTTCTCCTTCATATTATTTGGTTACCCAAGTCCCCAAAGCCTGTTGTACACCCTCCTTATCATAGGAGGTCTGCGTCCATGTTCTCTCCCCTCTAAACATGACCAACAAAAATTTGATTAAAATAAGCTTTCAGTTCAGAACCTCTTCTAGTACTGGAAGCAGAATATAGTTTTGGCATCTTTGTTTTCCATTAAACCATTTGATAATATTAACATAGAGGTTAAGTTAACATAAACACCATAATAAAAAAAAATTTATCATATGAAATTTGCAATGATAAATATTGACATTATATGGCAGCATTATTAGTTGCTACGCTAGCATAGATTCTTTGGGTTCTCGTGTTTCGGTACTATATAGTGGAATTTGATTGTACTGTGGATTATATATACTATTCTTTGCGTTCACCTGTGGATTTGTTTTTAATAATGACTTACATTACTAATAACTCTCCATACTATTATGTACCCGATGATTATGGTTATCCGCTATCACAATTAAATCTGTCAATTCGCAACTATTGGAAATGGGTTTTTCCATTCGATTAGCCCGGCTGGCCTTGCTGCTCAACACCTGGCAGCCTATCCTCCATCGATCTGAGAATGATCTCATGGCGCTCGTGCCTAGGGTTAGTAATGACCTTTGGCGCTCTAACCATTCCGGACTCATTGTTACGCTTAGCGCCGAGAGCTCTGGAGGCGGTGTGGCTCTTCCAGGGCTTCACAACAGGTTTTCTAGTCTTACCATGACGATGGTGGTAACGTAGCTGCCGGAGGGCGTGCCCCTCGACTCAGGTAATCACAGTGCCCGACAGTAATTTTTTCCGCAATTAAACGGTACAGGGTTTGAGTTTCTTTGTGTAAAATGAATGGAGGAGTCTGGTTATCATTCTATAGCTTACGCCTTTGTTCCCTGAAGCTTAAGAAACTTCTGGCCGGTTTACACGTATGCTCTTACATTCGCTACGGTTTTTGTGGATTTGGCCGGTGGAGTGAGGTGCTCGTATTTTCCCATATTCGAGAACAACGGGTGCTTCCCCTTACGAGAGCTTGTCTTTCATTTCGGGGTTATTTTTTTTTACTACGATCTTTGTTATTAACTTATTTGTTTTTGTAGTTTTCTCCTTTGTGACTAATGGGGTTTCCTCCCCAACAGCGGAGTATTGCCCATTCTTCTGCTCGATCGGAGTTCCTTGTTTTTTCCCGGCTTGCTTTCGTAGAATGGGGTTTAACTCCATACATTTCACGGGTACTCAGGTCAATGAATCGGTACCCTTAGACTTCTCTTGGCTAGACGGCCGGATGATAATTTTGTTGTTGTCACAGTTCGGGGTTAAGCATTTTTGGTAGCTTGATATGATTTAGTTACATGCAGGTGAGAGCTGGGTTCATAACCGAGGTTTTTTTTGATGACATTTACGGCCTCAGGTGGCAGGATTATTATGTTATTTTAGACTACTAAGTGGAGTTCCACTTTGACACATCTTGTAAATTTTTGTTCTGATTTACCAGACCGATTTTCTCTTTTATTCAACGCACTCACCTTACCTTGTTTATGTTTAGACTTATGATTATACCCGATTTACGATGTAGTGAGATATTCTCATTCGAGTTTGTTTTTACGTATAACGTATATTGCGTCGTGAGGCTAATTACAGTGTCTGTTTAATAGTGTGTCTGCGAGTTGTTTTCACAATGACATGGGTTCTTATGTATCATGAGGATATTGATTCATTGTTAAGCTGGAATCGACTCTATGAATTCCTTATGTCTGGTTTATTAGGTTTGTTTCCATTTGTAGGGTTTAATAATTCTATGTTGCTACGAACTTCCCTATATTTCTCATTGTTCTTGGTGTTTTCCTCTTAGATTAAATCCTTCCTTAAATAATATGACGACAGGACATGTTACGTCGCGTGTATTATCTTAGAAGGGAACGACCCGACCACAGACACAGATGCGGCTTGAAGGGTTAATGGTTCTCCCGGTTTTGCCATCTATGGTTTTCTTGCACTATTTATATTCTTACAGAACTATCTTAGTTAGCGAAAAAGATATGGCCGGTAATTAAATTTCATGTTCTGTTACTAAATACTTCTTTCACAGCAATTTAATCTACTTCTGCAATCATTTAGGAAATGAGGAGAAGAATACAGAGTTAGGGTATTATTCTTCCTGACTACTGTAGAATCTCAACCGTAGACAACCTTTATAAATATAGTACCTACTTTCAACAATCCCTACTATAGTAGTAACAGAAACAAGATTCTTTATTTCACATAAACAATGTTAAAGTACTAACTACAGCATTCTCAGAAATTAAATTCAGAAGGAAAAAAAAAAACAAACTACTTCTTCTACTCTTTTACTCATCTGGATTTTAATCCAACTGATGGTAACAGTTTTCCTCCCTTCCACGAGCTGGCGAACAGTTACGCAACTCTCCCCCGTGCATCAAGTCTGGGTCTCTGTTAAATTCAGAGCACTGGGCAAGAACTTAGGACAATCCGGTCCAGTCCTCCCATTCCAGGGAAAAATAGAAATTCTGGGGAGATCACGGGACAAACCGGTCTAATCTCCAACCCAGAGAACACTCTGTTCTGAAATTTCCTCTTCCAGAATAACAGAGTTCCTTTTCCTTCTTCCACAGACAAAACCCCAAAACTCCCCTTGGAATTTTTATTTATTCCAGGGTTTCCATGGGTAACTGTGGAACTATTTTTCTAACTAACGCCAAATCTTGATTTACTTTCTTTTTTTACCATCAATTTTACTCATGAAACTAATTTCACAGTAAATCTTTATTAAATATAAAAATTTATTCTTTTGTTCACTATTCCAAAAACAAAACATCAGTCTCAGTTAATTAAAAGTCTAACCATTCGTTTCCACTAAAACGATGGTTACAGTTTTCCCCCTCTGGAAGAGAACACCGTCCCCGGTGTTCTTATTTTAATTCAGAGAAAAGCTCAGGATAAGCTTCCCGGACAAAACTCTTGTCTTCCCAGGTGGCCTCCTCTGGTCCAAAGTGTTTCCATTGCACTTTAACCTGGGCGATGGCTCGTTTCCAGAGCATGATTTCCCTCCGATCTATTATACTGTGGGGCTCGACCAGAAATTCTCCGTCCAGTTCTACCTGCACACAAAAGACTTATGTTAATTATATAAGTATTTTAACATAATACTATTTTTTTTTAACCTGTATGCTCACCCACTACCTGAATGTTCTGCCAATGAATAATATGTCTTGGATCATGAACATATCGTTTCAATAACGATACATGGAAGACATTATGATCCTGAATATGACTAGGAAGAGCTAAGCGATACGCCACCGGTCCCACTCTCTCCAGTATTTGGAAGGGACCACAGAATCGGGGCGCCAATTTTGCACAAGATGCCCATCTTAATGTACTCTTCTTTGGTTTAATTCTGACATATACGTGGTCTCCGACTTCATATTCATGGTATGACCTCTTTTTATCCGCATACACTTTCTGCCTATCCTGTGCTGCCTTCAAATTCTGTCGAATTTTCTTCACCTCTGCTTCCATTTCTGCTAGCATATCTGGTCCCAGCATGAGTCTATTCTCGGGGCTGCTCCAATTGATGGGAGTTATCCACTGCCGCCCATATAGCGCTTCGAACGGACTCATCTTTAATGATTCTTGGTAACCATTATTGTAGGCGAACTCTAACAAGTGTAGATACTCTTCCCATTTAACTGGTTGTTGCATGACATACATTCTTAGCATGTCTTCTAGTACCTGATTTACTCGCTCGGTCTGACCGTCTGTTTGTGGGTGGTATGCAGTACTAAAATGTACTTGAGTTCCCAATCCTGTAAAAAGTGTCTTCCAGAAAGCTGATGTGAATTTTACATCTCTGTCCGAGATGACGGTCTTAGGAATACCATGCAGTCTGAAGATTTCATGCATAAATAAATCTGCTATTTGTACTATCTTATAGGTGGATTGGATAGGTATGAAATGTGCCGACTTACTTAGTCTATCCACAACTACCATTATGGAATCATTACCTCGCTTTGATTTTGGTAACCCGGTGATAAAGTCCAACGAAATCACCTCCCATTTCCACTCGGGAATGGGTATAGGCTACATTAATCCAGCTGGATGCCGATGCTCTACTTTTACTTGCTGGCATTCTAAACACTTGGTTAAATAGCTTGCTATTTCCTTCCTCATGCCTGGCCAACAGTAATCCTTTCTTATGGCTGTCAGCATCTTTTGATATCCCGGGTGTCCTACATAATTTCTTCTATGATATTCATCCAGTATCATAGTTTTTAATTCCACTCTATTCGGAATGACTATCTTCTTCTTAAAAACCAACAACCCGTCCTGGTTAATCTCATATCCCCCTTGTTCCCTCTGTCCTTCAGATTCCTGGGTTTGCTGCCACAAATATTTATACTCTGGATCCTTGTTTGCTTCTTTTCTGATTTGATCTAGAAATCTGGTTTCGACCTGATTAACGTATAACTCATAAATGCTGTGCAATTTTCTGCTCAATGGATCCGCAACCTTGTTCTCCTTTCCCTTTACATGCTGTAAAACAATTTCAAACTCGCTCAGAAAAGCATTCCACCTTGCTTGTCTGGAGTTTAAATCAGCTTGTTTAAAATAGCTGGTTAGGCTACTATGATCAGTCCTTAATACAAATTTCTTCCCAAGTAAGTAATGTCTCCACACTCGAAGAGCGTGCACAACTGTAGTCAACTCTAAATCATAAGCTGAATATCGCTGCTCATGATCTTTTAACTTGCGGGATTCATACGCAATTACGTTCCCTTCTTGTGATAAAACAGCCCCAACACCTTCCTTGCATGCATCCGTACAAACCTCGAATTCCTTATTCGGATCTGCTACACTTAGCACAGGTGCTGTTGTCAATAACTGCTTCAATCTTTCAAAACTATCCTGGCACTCTTCTGTCTATTTAAAAATTTTCCCTTTCCTTTGCAAGGAGGTAATAGGGAAAGCTATTTTTGAGAATCCTTTTATAAATCGCCAGTAATAGCCAGCGAGACCCATAAAAGATCGTATATCTGCCACATTCTGTGGCACCTTCCATTCCATAATAGTCTTGATTTTCTCCGGGTCAACCGCTATACCTTTTTTAGATATTACGTGTCCAAGATACTGTATTTTTCCTTTGAAGAAATCACATTTGCTGAAATTCGCATATAGTTGGTGCTTCCTAAGCATCTCCAACACCATTCGCAAATGTTCCTTGTGTTCTTCCGCATTCTTAGAATAAATCAGTATGTCATCAATGAAAATTAACACAAAGTTTTCCAAATAAGGGTGGAAAACACTATGCATCAGTCTCATAAAAGTGGCTAGTGCATTAGTTAACCCAAAAGGTAATACCACGAATTCGTAGTGGCCATACCTTGTACAGAAGGCAGTTTTGTGAATATCTTCATCTTTAATTCGGATCTGGTGATAACCGGATCGTAGATCAATATTTTAGAACACCGTGGCCCCTCTTACCTGATCAAACAGGTCATCAATACGAGGTAGAGGATACCTGTTCTTAACAGTTAGCTTATTTAACTGTCGGTAATCCATGCACATGCGCATGGTTCCATCTTTCTTTTTAACAAACAGTACAGGTGCTCCCCACGGTGACACACTGGGTCGTATATAACCCTTATCCAGCAATTCCTGAAGCTGCATCTTCAGTTCAGTCAGTTCTGGTATACTCATACGGTAAGGAGTCCGTGAAACTAGTGAGGCTCCTCGCAACAGTTCTATTGTAAAATCAACGTCTCTTTTAGGCGGTAATCCTGGTATTTCTTCAGGAAATACATCCTTAAATTCTTGTACTATAGGTATATTTTCTAACAGAGCAGCTTTATCCTTAGACTCAGAAAGTCCAACTTGTATAGCGTACAGTTGGCATCCCTTCCTTATACATTTTCCCATTTGAGAAGCTGTAATTGGGCGCAGATGTACCGGCTTCTTTATGCCTTGAATCTCTTGGCGAATACCATTATGATCTCTGTAATAAACTATCTTTTCCTTACAATCTATAAGATTCCAATGCTTCTCTAAGCAATCCATACCCAATATTACATCATAGGATCCCAAAGGCAGAATATTTAAGTCCACTACTAACTGTTGTTCACCGATTTGCAGTGCACAATCCGGTATTTTGGCACTAACTCTTCTTTTAGTTCCTGTAGCTAACTGAACCAGCCAGTTTTTTTTTAATTTTTGACTTGGCAGTTTACACACTTCCACTAATTTAGGGCTTATATAACTTAGACTTGCTCCCGGATCTATCAAAACATAAACAGTTTGGGATAGCAATTTACCTTCCAGTTCTATCATGGTAGGCTGAAAATCGGCTTGCCGATCCTCCAACGCTGCGTTAATTCTGGGTATACTTCGAGCAATATCTCCCACGGTAGAGGCTTCTTGCAGATTATTTACTACTTCAGCTTTACCCCGCTGTGGGCAATCTCGATAGTAATGCGCTGCTCCGCAACCCCAACACTGCAGAGGTGGCCTCTGATTTTGTGGCTGCTCAGGTTTACTGGAAGCTTCTGCTGTTTTGTCTTCCCCAGGCCATTTAATCCACTGATGGTTCCTACCAAATTGCTTATTGATTGAGTTTCTGGCGGTATTTCTGAAAGTACCGGTTTTGCTTTTTTTGGAACCAGCATTGTTTCTGTTATCTTTCCTTGTTTGCCACCCTTTTCCTTGGTCTATCTTGTTTTTCACTTACTGATAGCATAGCCTTGCCTTTCTAATAACCTCATCCATTGTCTTAGGATTTTCAAACTCGATACGCTCTTTCATATGGACAAGTAAACTGCTCAGAAATCTTTGAACTTTGGCTTTCTCTTCTCTTAAGTACGGTACATAGCGCAGTAATGATGTAAACTTGGTGGTGAACTCATCCATGGTCAGCTTTCCTAGCCTTAAATCATGGAATTCTCGAGCCTTTTCATCATAAAAACGCTCAGTCAAGTACTTATCCTTGAAGTACTGTTGAAACTTTTCCCAAGTCACATCTTGATCCTCTATTCCCCGCACATTCTTCACTTCTTCCCACCATAAGGTGGCTTTGTCTTTTAGCTGGTAAATGGCTAGCCGTGCTTTAATACCACTATTGTAATCGTACACCTGAAAGTACTTGTTCATGTTAATCAACCATGCCTCCGCCATTTCCTCTTTTTCTCCATCAAACATAGGGGGCTTTATCTTCCTGAATTCTCCGTGTAATTCCACCCTCTTCTTTTACTTGTTTTCCATTCGGTTTCATTTTCAGATTCAGCCTCATTAAAATTTCTATTGGGATTACTTCGCTGTTTCATACTTCTTTCTTTTCGGTTTATATCTTGTTCATCTGTTTGCTGTTCATCCCTTTCTTGGAATTCTCTACCAGCACTGGGGTTTTCATTCCTTTGGTTCTGTTTATCGGAGAGGCTTTTTAAGATCCTCTCCTGATCCTGCATCATCCTTGCATTTTCCTTTCGTACCCTTTCCATCTCTTCCTGCAACTGTTGTACTGTGTGTAATAAAATGCGAGTCTGATGTTTTTGTTCTTCGATCAGTCTATTAGATCGTTGATGCTGCTCTATTCCCAGCTAAACCCACATTTCGGGGTTCCTCTCTGGTGGAGGCTGCATCTCTCCGACATTCTGCTGTAGCGATTGTGATTGTGAAGGTGTCCGTATCATTTTTCCTTCCAACTATTTATCTGACTGTGCATGAGTAACATACAAATTTAACGTTAGTTGACCCAATAGGGCCCCAGCGTTGTAACGTCGCTCTGATACCACTTGTAACAGTTAAGTTAACATAAAACTTACCATAATAAAAATAAAATTTATCATAACATAAATTTACACCCAGCAATAAATATTGACATTATATGGCACGGCCTTATTAGTTGCTCTACTGGCATCGTTCTTTGGGTTCTCATGTTTCGGTACTATATAGTGGAATTTGATTGTACTGTGGATTATATATACTATTCTTTGCGTTCACCTGTGGATTTGTTTTTAATAATGACTTACATTACTAATAACTCTCCATACTATTATGTACCCGATGATTATGGTTATCCGCTATCACAATTAAATCTGTCAATTCGCAACTATTGGAAATGGGTTTTTCCATTCGATTAGCCCGGCTGGCCTTGCTGCTCAACACCTGGCAGCCTATCCTCCATCGATCTGAGAATGATCTCATGGCGCTCGTGCCTAGGGTTAGTAATGACCTTTGGCGCTCTAACCATTCCGGACTCATTGTTACGCTTAGCGCCGAGAGCTCTGGAGGCGGTGTGGCTCTTCCAGGGCTTCACAACAGGTTTTCTAGTCTTACCATGACGATGGTGGTAACGTAGCTGCCGGAGGGCGTGCCCCTCGACTCAGGTAATCACAGTGCCCGACAGTAATTTTTTCCGCAATTAAACGGTACAGGGTTTGAGTTTCTTTGTGTAAAATGAATGGAGGAGTCTGGTTATCATTCTATAGCTTACGCCTTTGTTCCCTGAAGCTTAAGAAACTTCTGGCCGGTTTACACATATGCTCTTACATTCGCTACGGTTTTTGTTTGGATTTGACAGTGGAGGTTAGGTGCTACGTATTTTCCCATGTTCGAGAACGATAGGTACTTTACCTTCTGAGAGCTTGTTTTTTATTTCCGGGGTTATTTTTTTTTACTACAGTACCGTTATTAACTTATTTGTTTTTGTAGTTTTCTCCTTTATGACTAATGGGGTTTCCTCCTATGGCAGGTATTGCCCATTCTTCCTGCTCCAGCTCGGAGTTCCTTGTTTTTTCCAGGCTTGCTCGCGGAATGAGGGTTTAACTCCTGCATACATTTCACAGGTACTCTGATGCCGACGGAATCTGTACCCTTAGACTTCTCTTGGCGGAACGGCTAGATGATAATTTTGTTATTGTCTAGTTCAGGGTTAAGCATTTTGGTAGCTTGATATGATTTAGTTACATGCCATGCAGGCTAGGTTCATAACCAGGTTTTTTTGATGACATTTACGGCCTCAAGCCGACAGATTGTATATTATTTTAGACTACTCCTAAGTGGAGTTCACTTTGACACATACTATAAATTTTGTTCTACGGTTACCCACTGGACAGTTTTTTTCTCTTTTATTTATACCACTCGCACTTACCTTGTTTATGTTTCTAGACTTATGATTTTTCCAGTTGCAGATGTAGTGAGATATTCTCATTCAAGTTTTTTTTTTCTGTATAACGTATATTGCGTCGTGAGGCTAATTACAGTGTCTACAATTTTAACAGTATCTGTTGTTGTTTTCACAATGACATGGGTTCTTATGTATCACTGAGGATATTGATTCATTGTAAACTGTTTTGACTCTAGAATTCCTGATAAATGGTTTTAAGGGTTTTGTTTCCATTTGTAGGGTTTAATAGTTCTATGTTGCTACCAGAACTTCCTATATTTCTCACTGTTCTTGGTGTTCCTCCTTCTATTAAATCCTTCCTTAAGTAATACAGGCGACCGGACCGCCATTACATCCATGTATTATCATAGGCGGAGAACAACCAACCCTGGAGCACAGGCTACTGGCTTGAAGGGTTAATGGTTCTCCCGGTTTTTCCATCTATGGTTTTCTTGCACTATTTATATTCTTACAGAACTATCTTAGTTAGCGAAAAATATATGCCCGGTAATTAAATTTCATGTTCTGTTACTAAATACTTCTTTCACAGCAATTTAATCTACTTCTGCAATGATTTAGGAAATGAGGAGAAGAATACAGAGTTAGGGTATTATTCTTCCTGACTACTGTAGAATCTCAACCGTAGACAGCCTTTATAAATATAGTACCTACTTTCAACGATCCCTACTATAGTAGTAACAGAAACAAGATTCTTTATTTCACAGAAACAATGTTAAAGTACTAACTACAGCATTCTCAGAAATTAATTCAGAAGAAAAAAAAAACAAACTACTTCTTCTACTCTTTTACTCATCTGGATTTTAATCCAACTGATGGTAACAGTGTTCCTCCCTTCCATGAGCTGGCGAACAGTTACGCAGCTCTCCCCCGTGCATCAAGTCTGGGTCTCTGTTAAATTCAGAGCATTGGGCGAGAACTTAGGACAACCCGGTCCAGTCCTCCCATTCCAGGGAAAAACAGAAATTCTGGGGAGATCACGGGACAAACCGGTCCAATCTCCAACCCAGAGAACACTCTGTTCTGAAATTTCCTCTTCCAGAATAAGAGAGTTCCTTTTCCTTCTTCCACAGACAGAACCCCAAAACTCCCCTTGGAATTTTTATTTATTCCAGGGTTTCCATGGGTAACTGTGGAACTGTTTTTCTAACTAACACCAGATCTTGATTTACTTTCTTTTTTTACCATCAATTCTACTCATGAAACTAATTTCACAGTAAATCTTGATTAAATATAAAAATTTAATCTTTTGTTCACTATTCCAAAAACAAAACATCAGTCTCAGTTAATTAAAAGTCTAACCATTCGTTTCCACTAAAACAGTGGTTACATAAATAACCCTAGCTGACTAATTTTTGTTTGGTATGGGGATGTTCTCATAAATGGAGATCCCTTCTAATGCTAGGATAGTTGCTGGAATCATGGTGTCCCTAAATATGACCATGTTCCTCGCAATCCATGTGCCCCATGTGACAATAAGCGAAATATTTTTCATGCGGTCATTTGAGGCTTCATTCCACCATTTTTGCCATGCCTCCGAGATGGAGGGGTCTTCCCATCTCTTAGAGAGATTTAAGAGCCTCAAAGATTCTTCCCATATGCTAATATTGAAGGGGCAGGATAGAAAATATGTTGAACTGATTCCTCATTCTTTTTGCACAGAGAGCACCAAATCAGGCCAATCTTACTTCTTTTCTGCATATTATCCCAGGATGGGACTTTGTTCTTTAGGATACACTAGAAGAAGAGCCTCGATTTTTCTGGGCACTTGAGTTCCCACATCAGCTTATATCACCACTCCGGCTCAACCCACCCTTTCTGAGACATGAGCTACTTATATCCAAATTTTGGAGCATATTGTTCGGTAGGGGAGTGTACCCATCTCAAGGAGTCTAGCCTTCCATGAATGCAGACATTTGACCTTTTCAGCTCACTTATATATCCTTGCCATTCTTCCCTCCACCTGGCTTCTATCTAAAGGTCCTCCCCTGATTTCCACGCTTGTCCCCAAATAGTTGACTAGTCTATATTTTCAATATGACTTAGATAGTGAATCCCTCTACTGGTAGGATGATTGACCAAATCTCTAGAGAGGGCATATGCCCCGTTGCATCCTACCTAGGGATCCTGGCCTATTCTGACCTGTTTGCCATTTCCTACATGCCAAGCCAAGCCTTGTTCAATAATCCTGATTGGGTCCAGTGTGGCTTTCCATACTACCAAGGCGTTAAGCAGTTTTTTATCTGGTAAATGCAGCCAATCCCCCACCGGAATTGGGTCAATGTATTTTATCTTTACCATTGATGTCCATAAATTATCCAAAGTGATTAGCCTCCATCCCAGTTTTTCCACCAAAGAGGGGGTGAAAGACGAGATATCCTTTATTACCCAACCTCCCCAAGCATTTGGTCTCGCCACTTTCTCCCATGGCAGAACCGATTCATCCTTCGACCCTGCCCACAAAAATCTGCTACAAATCTTCCTTATTTTGGAAAGGATTCCTTTGGTGACCCATGTTAATGTTGCCTATTACATTGAAATAGGCAGAGCAAATGATTTGATCAACGCCAGCCTTCCTACCCTTGATAGCCATTTGAAACTCCAATGTTTAACCCTTGACTCAATCTTTGCCACTAGCCAGTGCCGATCCTCGATTCTATAGGAGTCAAGCTTTAAGAAGAACCCCAGGTACTTAAAGTTGTCGGCAAAGGTTTTAACTTCGAAATGGAGCTCCTCGAAAATTCTTTCTTATTCCGCCCTTGCAAACCCTTCTAGAGTTATTGAGGATTTATGACCATTTATGCACCGCCCCGTTGCCTTGAGGAAAAGGTCCAGAATTGATTTGATTCGTCTGATGTCTTCACTACTGCCATTGCTGAACAATAGAATATCGTCAATGAATAACAAATGAGTTGTGGATAGATTGACTACCACTTCAATTCCTTTGGTATCTCCTCTCCTCATTGCATCATTGATCATTTTAATAAGGCCATCTGTTGCGAGGAGGAAAAGAAGGGCTGACAAAGGACAACCATGACGAAGACCCCTCTGAATATGAAAGAAGGGAGTTGCAGCCCCATTGATCAGAATGGAAATACTTGTGGTTGTTATGCATCCCATTACCCAGTTGATGAAATCATTCCTGAACTCCAGATGGATCAAGAGTAGCCAAAGGTACATCCAACTTATACGATCATAAGCTTTGGAGAGGTCGATTTTCACAATCGCTCCTTTCTTCCTACTTTTCTTGAGACTGTGGAGAGTTTCCTGAGCCACCCCTACCACTTCATGAATTTGTCTTCCATCCAAGAACCCAAATTGTTCCTTGGAGATGTTATTTGAGAGGAAAGGCTTCAGGCGTGTGGCTATCACCTTTGCAATAATTTTGTAGATGCATGTGCAGAGGGATATAGGCCTGAAGTCCTCAAAAGATTTGGGGTCCTCCTTTTTTGGAATGAGAGCAAGGAAGGTAGAGTTGAAGGGTTGATATATGGTGCCATTGACCCTTGACTCTTCTACCACCCCAACCAAATCGTCCCCCAGGGACTCAAAGAAATGTTGGAAGAATTCAAATGTCCACCCATCTGGCCTAGGGCTTTTGTCCTTCTGCATTGACTTTAGGATATCTCCCACCTCCTCTTTCGACACTGGTTTCATTATGCTATCATTTCCTTCCTCTTCAATATACCGCAGGAAGAACTGTGCCACTCTAATTAATTCTAATATTGAGGCCTTTGTTGGGGCTTTGAAGAGCGATCGGAAATGGATGCATCCCAGGCGAGAGAGCTCCTCAAAGGATTTTGCAGCTATGCCTTCCTCCGTTTGCATACCCCAAATGGTGTTTATGTTTTTCCACCCTTTTGCATAGTTCTGGAAGAATCTTGTCTTTTCTTCCCCTGCTAATAGCAAGATGGCCCTAATTTTTAGCCGCCACCTTTCTTCATTTTCCAGCAAAAATTTCTTTCGATTCAATTCCAGTATTTTTATTTTATCCCTCTTTTCATTTTTTTCATAGCCCTCTCCCTTCGAGTTTTCCAGATAGTCCAGTTCCTCATTGATCAACCGAAGGGATTCATCCTCCACAACTTTTTCCTCTTTTTCCCACTCCAAAGTGGCATTTTTCATTTGTTTAAGGTTTTCCATGAAGTGGAAGCTCTTCCCTCCATGCCGACCCTCCTCCCCTTTCCTCCAAGTGTCTTTAAACAGTTGATTGAATGATTCGTCCTTGAGCCACGAAGAATTGAAATTGAAATGTACTCCAGGTTTCTTGTAGGGGCCAATGATTTCTAGGAGGATAGTAAAATGATCTAAGACACCCCCTTCCTCCACCCAGTGCCGGAAGACCGAGGATCGGGTTACCAGCTCCTCTTTTAGAAGAAAAAAATATAACTTTTTTTCCACCTTGTCAGCTTTAGTTCTTCTGTTTCTCCAAGTAGGCCTTGGCTTAATCAAATTGACATCCACCGGGTTCAAAGAAGATATATTGTTCAGAAAAAATTCTGTGAGAGGATCGGCTAGAGCCGATGGTTCCTAAGCTTCCAAGAGCCCCAAAGAAAAGTTCATGTCTCCTCCCAGAATGAGGTTTGGATTTTGCAAGAAGTATTTTACAAACAACTTATTCTATAAGGGGACCCTGTCCAAGCAGGGACCATAGCCATTCAATAGTAATAGGGGCAAGCAAAGTTCATTGGAGTAAAATTCCAATTCTAGAACATTTTCCATTCCCCATGTGTTGACCGCCTTCAATCTACCATATTTAATTCCCATTGCTAGGCCCCCAGACCTTCCTAAAGTGTCCAGGGTCTAAAAATACCAACCCGGGAGCATTTTGGACACAACTCCAACAATCTTGTCACCAGCTCCCAAATTCTCTTGAAGCATGAGGACATTAGGTTCATAGGACTTCACTAAGTCCCTTAATGCTAGTTTTTTAGGTTGACTAGCAAACCCCCTGTAATTGAAGGATAAAATAATCATCTATAACCTAGGGAGGGGGTCTACGCTACTCTAAGCATCCCGGAAAGGGATAGTTGTTTCCCATCTGTAATGTCAAGTTTTTCCCTTAAATAGGCTTTGGAAAGATTTGATTTCCTGCCCCTGGCCTTCCTAGGCCCGAACGAGAGAGGATGAGGTCCAAAACCGCCCACTGCATTCTGTGGCATTTGCCTCTTGTCTCTGCGTCTAAGGTTATAAGGGGGTTTCTCCAGAGGGCAAGGCTAAAGGGGGGGATCCTCAGGACCATAAATAATAGGAGGGTCAATATGGAGCTCAGGGATAGTGGCTATAATACTCTCCAGGACCTTCGAAACATAATCCACATGTATAAATTCCATGAAGATGGACTTGGAGGGACTAGGCCTTGAAAGAGCAGAAAAAGAAGTAAACATATAGGAACTGAGAGAAAGGACACAGTCCAGGATCGTACCCTCCTGCTGAGATGCTAAGGCCGAGTCACCTCTTTCTCTAGTGGGAAGCAGAGGCTGCTCCTCCATATGGGAATGTTCTTGAGGGATTCTTGTCTCTGTCTACATATCTTGTGGACCCTCTACTGGTTGTTGTCTGCTTTCTCCTTCCATGCCTTCCATAGGCTCCCCTTCTGCCTCTCTGGGTTCCTCTTCTTCCTGGTTTCTGACTGGCATTCTTGCCTCCCTCTTATATTTCCTTCTTCTTCTGTGACCTAGGGGTAGTCCTTCGCCAGATGTCCATATTTATGACATCAGTGGCATCGAAAAGGCATGTGTTCAGAATCGAGCATCTAAGTAAAATAAAGCTCCTTGTATTTTAGATGAATCTCCTCAGCCAAACCTTCCTTTGGATTTAAACTAACCAGAATTCGAGTTGCACTCTTATCCATGGTTTGTTGGAAGGACATATCCACCTCCAAAAACTATCTCAAGGTTTTCCCAATTGATCTAAAAGTCGACTCAGTCCCAAATGGGACAGGTAGTCCCAGAAGCTTAACCCACACCAAGGTTTCCTCAATTTTCTCATGCTGAGCATCAAATAAAGGGGTCCATTCCTCAAAATAATAGGCTGCTTCCCAAAACTCAAATTGCGCCTCATAACCCATTCCAAAGATTCATTCTTTGCAAATTTAATCATGAACCAACCTCGAGCTATGGTTTGAACTTTGACCTGACTCTCCGGAGCCTCTGACCAGGCTTTAAAGGTCCATTCCGTTATGTATTTGGCCAAGAATTTCCTCCCCTTGACTCGACCAACTAATGTTGTTTCGGCTGCCTCCATCACCTCGTATATTTGAATGTCAATTCTTAGCACACAGTATGGGCTTTCTTCCTTCTTCCTGATCAACTTAACTTTCTTCCTCTTAATTCCTGCAGCCCCGCTCCTTCCTCCTTCCTCACGCCCCTGTGAGGTTTCATTAGCATTTGGCCCTTATGGTAAGAGCGACTCAAGTTGCCCTTCCGCCTGATATGGAGGTTCTGCCCAAAGGGTTTTTTCTACCGCTTGGCCTTTTACCGACCCAGAAACTGCATGCACCTCCTCCTCACGGTAGATGCCAGAACACCTCTCCTGATCCTCTGCTTGACTTGAGGGTATGAACCCACCTATAGAACCGTTCCCAGGTCATATGCTACAAAGAGTATTTTGGAAAAAAGCCTTGCCAACCTCCGACCAAGTACCCACCGCCTCTATACCCTGCAAAGGGGGAAATTCCTCATACTGTTGAGTCTCTTTCCATTGAAAAGGGCTTCTGCTTGCTAAGGATGCGTCCAAATAGACCCCCATGTCTAGTTCCTGTTGACTATGAACCTCTTTTAGAAAGGCTTTCAAGCCCACATTACCTTGAGCCCCACAACTAGCAACAATATCCTCTAACCATCCCAAAAAGAATGGATTTTTGAAACCACTGGGCATAGGAGTACTTACATGAACCGTCGTCTCATCCTCTTTTGCCCCTGTCCCAGTATTTGCAAGGAGCTAATGCAGATCTAGTCTACTGTCCACATTCCAGACACTGTGGCTTGTACTGAGCAGACTTTCCTCCGAAAGGCCTATCCTTTTCCCTGTCTCCCAGACCTCCTCCAAACCTCTAGGCTTTGTCCCAGCTCTGCTGCCTGCCGGAATATACTTCTCGAGGTTCTTCTCTGAAACTTCGTAACCCCAAACCGCAAGGATATCTTCACGCTCAGGATCAAGCTCCACGGAGTCCCGTTCTCTAACCATGATTTCCACCTCTATTAGTTGGTAACCACTCATCCGATAGTGAAGGACCACCTCCGAAAACATGAGCATGAGCTTTCTCCAGAGGATGGCACGGGAATTAGGGGCAAACAAAACCATTTCCTCCATCCCTTAACCATAACCCTCGTTTTCCCTAGCTCTCTTTCCGATGCACAGCGTGGCCTGCTACAGCCTGCCCAGGTGTCCTTCATACCCTGACACCAAAGACTGTTGTCTCGCTCCTACAATCCTCCTTCCAAACTCCATCGTGCCCTCCACCATAATTTAAGTGTTATTTAAAATCTTTTTCAAAATATTTAAATTATTACAAATATAAAAATAAAAATTATTTTCAAAAAATTTAAAATATGAAATTAAAAAACACTATCACATCTATTTAAATTGAAATTCCTTTTAACATTTCTACTTTTACCAAAAATGACAATTATTATTAAAAAAATTCTACATTTATAATTTTAAATATTTTTAATTAAAATTATATAAATTTAAAAAACCATATCATACGAACATATATTTAGTTAATCATTTTATTTAAATATATATTTAGTTAATTTAAAATATGTAACATTTTATTTAAATAGGGAGAATCTTAAACCTATTGTTTGAGGAGATTTGAATTGAGTCAGTCCGATTAACCAAAATAACCATCTATAAAGCTTGTTGGACGCGTAAATCGAGTTTCAAATCTAGATAGACCCCTATATTATTGATTAGCAAATGCAAGACAGCACGTCCATCTTTCCCACCTAGACCAATGGGTTCTAGAATATGTAATTAAACTAAGGTATTTTCAAATAGGTTGGAAAACACACTTAAAAAAACATATTCATATCCATAATATGAATATACATGTTTGAGCCTAAATTTTGTTCAACTCCCAATAAAATAAATCAACAATAAATATATCTCAAACACGATTTATTTGATATGCTACTTGTCCACCCCTTGGAAAGGTGGGAGGAACATTCCCAAATTTAGTGGTGCCCTAGAGTAAGAATCCGTTAATGAATGAAAGGTGGGAAAAAACATGTGGTGCCGGAGAGTAAGGCTCCATTAATGAATGCACCACCTTCCGTATCTTAGTTGCTGTCGAAAGTAAGAAGTTGTCTATCGAGCCCGTCAAATAGTCCGGATGGCAGAAAATTGCTGGAATCTGGCAATTAAAATTCGAAAAATCATGTGCTTCAAGTGTTTAGAATTCATTTTTGATGCTGGAAATAGATTCAGCACTATCAAAACCTTTAAGGCACTCAAAATATTAAAGTTTAACAACTGTAAACAAGATTCTAGGCAAATCTTTGCCAGATTTTCTGAAAATCATTGCGAATTCTGAGTAAAAACACAGCCTTTTTAGACTACGTGCGAAAGTAATGCGAACAACAAAGTAGAGCGGATAAAAAAGGAAGGATCAACGTAATTGCCTAACTTGAGATTGCGAGAAACATGTCCACAAATAGATAAAGGTGGTGGGGTAATCACGGCACAATAAAAATGTTTTAAAGATTTTTTTTAGGGTACAATCAAAAAATCAAGAAACTAGTTTAAATAATATAAATCAAAATTTTCAACAAAATTCAAATACTTAAAAATTCAAAAATCACACTAAAATTAATTCCATAAAAATTCTCTAACTTTACCTTTTGACTTTATTGACTCAATAACGACTTTACTAATGATAACAGCCACTGGATGGAACCTTCGGAAAACTTTCACATCACATCACCCATTTCACACTCATTTCACCGCTGCCACCACTCTCCAACTTTACTTTTTGAGTCGACCACGACAACCACCCGGTTCTCTAAACTTTACCTGTTGACTTGACCACGAGAACACTCCAAAGAGTTTCGACGGAAAACTTGTATTTATTTATTTACACTGTAACTCAGTTGTGAAATCGGAACAACACATTATTGGCCTTATCTACGAAGGTTATAGATTTGTTTGTTTGGAAAGTTTTTTTTTTTAAGAATGGGAAGATTTGTTTTTCAATTTTTTTATTTATTTATTATTATTAAATATTAGTGTTTAAATACATTTTTTAGAGTGGAAATAGATTCAACATCATTAAAAATATCAAGGCATTAAAAATCGTGAAGCTTGATTGCTCAGTGACTTAATTGTCAAATAGGAACAACCAACATTATTGGCCTTGTCTACCAAGGTTACAAATTTGCTTAGAAAGTTAATTTTTTGCTAGAATTGGAAGATTTGTTTTTCAAATTTTTTTTATCATATGAGTGTTTAAATAGTTTTTTTATGGTGGAAATGGATTCAACGCCATACCTGAAGCTTGACAGTTATAACCCAAATTTCCAGATTTTGGCAAAAATCATGCCAGAATTTCCACTATTTTCCTAGCGAATTTGTGGCCTAGTGAGACTACTATATCATTATTCACTATTGTCTCCAATGCAGGTTCACTCGTTACAATTATTCAAACAAAACCACACTATTTAAATTACCTAGTTGTTCAAGGAAAACTATGCCCATTGAAATTACCTAGCTAGTGGTGCATAAGGGGGCAGACTTTCACTCCTTTCAATTCCTTTGGGGGGGGGGGTTCACCCACTAGATGCCTAGGGAAGGGTTTCACTCTTGCTATATGCTATATGCCTTTGAGTCTTGGGTCATTAACATGTTTCCTTACATCCTAGAAAGACAGACTCTTAACCAAGCATAAACAATTTTAAGGTATACTCTAGGCCCACCCAAGAATCTTTTTTATAAATATTTTCAATGGAACAAAAACTTTTATATAAAAAAATTCAATCAAGATTGACTAAGTGCCTACTATTATGCAATGGACACTTTCATATCAAGATTTGATGAATGGAAACTATAAGTATTAATTTAGATACAATATAACTAGTGCAACCATGTAAATTAATACATTTTAAAAACATTCTTAGAACAAGAATCAAGATTCTTAATTATGGAGATTCACTCCCGTTTTATCATAGGATTCTTAATTTGTAAATAGGCTTTGTAACAATATCATGGACCAATGCCCTAACTTGTCAATTCATACAAAATGCCCAAAACACAATGATTCATTTCAGATGACACTCGTTCACATTACATTTTTTATAATTAATAAATTTAATTAAAATAATAAAAAAGACATAACTACTTTGACAATAAATCTTAGCCTTTGGTTTGTGTATGCCATTAAGAATATTCTATGGAGGTATTGATGGACAAATATTATCTTGCAGACAAGATAGATCTTCTTGGACTTAGGTGACCAATTCCAGAACAAAACAAACAAACACGTAAAAACTCTCTCTAGGTTCATTACCATTAAATCATGAATAGATGCAAGCAATGAGATGAATAACTCATATTGTTTTTATGGATGCTTGTCTTTGCTATTATTTGTTTTAGCTTTCAATCTCATCCTCAATGCTCTGAGCCAAGATCTGCAAAGACACCAACAGAAAAATCATCAAAACACATGATACATAAATGATTTAACATAACCTATATAAGTGATTAGGGAATCTTGTACCAATCATTTTAACAACGAATGTGGGAAACAAAAATGTATTTGTATTAATGAAATATGGAAGCAAATCACAACCGATGACTTTTTTGAAAGTCAACAACAAAATGCAACACACACACTAATGTGGGATCATGGGATCATGGGTACAAGCGATACATTAGTGTGAAAGCCAATTTAATTAATTAATTGGTGCAATGTATAATTTAATTTTCCCTTAATTAAATTGGACAATAAATTGTAATCTGATCTCATAATCACTTGTAAAAATTAATTGAGTGTGATAAACCCATTTAGCTCATGAATTTCGAGTTGAGAGTGGTTGGTGAGGCATGCAGAGTGATTCTATTAGGTATGGAATTCGAGTTGCAATTAGTGCATTAGTTTCATGCATGAGAAATCAGTGAACTCAATCTAGGTGAGTTAAAGTCAATTGAACTAGTTGTAACTGTTTATTGCACTAGTGAGAGATCAAGTGAATTAAATCATATTTAATTCACAATCAGTGATCTACCATGCAGCTGATGATTTACAATTAATAGCTGCATGCATGTCAGTTCCAGTGGAGACCCAGTTGAGACAAAGGTTAAAGGGATGTTAACTATCAGTTGTATCATTAGTAGGTTGCACACATGCAACCAAATACACATTGGATTGCCCATGATGCTTCCGCAATTTTGGAAGGCCAAAATTCCTAACGAATAGGGATTGCATTCATTAGGAATTGCACAAGAAAGGTAAGAAGATTAGAGGCAGGAAATTGGCTAAGTGTTTGTCGATTTTGTCCGGGTCAGTGTGAGATAGTTATGAGAGTGTAGGAGACTCTTGTGAGAAGAGTGCTTTGTAATTGTTTCATGATTCCATGCCGAATATACAATAGAAGATAGAGGGGTTTTGAGTAGCAAGATTTCCCCAGGAAAATTATCTATGTTGTGGTTTGATTTGACTCTTTATTTACTTGTCGTGATTGGTGATCGTGTTTATTTTCCGCAATTGATTTGTAGAAGGATTCAGTATCTAGCTTTAGTACATTGCTTGATCAGATTGAGTCCATTGATATACATGTTGTTTGTATAAGTTCTACAGACCTGATGTAGTGAAGCTCCTTTTAGTTGTCCTCACTCCAAGCCTTGCCTTCAAAAGTACTATGATCATAATTTAGATACTTTAGTAGGATACAATAGAAGAATGAGAGGCAAAGTTCTTTCAAGAGTAAAAAATCCAACCCTTGAATCTCCATGAGAGTCCATTATATTTATAAACTAGAGAAGACAAAGAGGAGATAAGAGATGAAGGTTAAGATACACTTAGGTAGGGATGAGATCCACTATGGTAGGGATGCAAGCTCATATCCACGTCGTACAAAAAGATACCTCCATGAGTTTTATAGATTATAAGCTTATCGTTCCTTTTTATTTTATAGTAAAAATAAAAATTAGCATTTTTTTTACATTAATTTTAGCTTCACACTTCTAAGATGTCCTAGACCCCTATGGAAGGGTGGTGACGTGTTCATTTTTTAACCTTGATTCATTGTGTTCTATGAACTGAAATTCATTTATCTCACATATTTATAGGTGTAATTGATGGTGATTTTGGAATGTTAAGTTGTTTAATTTTGAATAATATTTTGATTTAGTTTTTGTTTGACAAATTTTGGAATATTTTTAAATCCATAAAACAAGAATGACGTGTATTCATTAAATATGATATATTTCACATCAGATTAAAACACCAACCCTATAGTTAAATTCTATGAATATAACCTTTAATCAAATTGTTTTGTTATGTTCATATGCCTAATAAACTAATTTGGCGATCCGTTCCTATTGTGAACCTACAAGGTAGATGAAAATACCCTATCTTTGGTCTCAATGATGTCGTTTTCATGAGAATATTGGAATCCATCATATCTACATCTCTCGTAACCCTATTCAAATTTACACAAAGGTGGTGCACCCAAAGGGTTAGTCCTGACTCAAAAGTTCTATTCAAGGCGTTTTCGGTTGTGTTTGAGGCTGTTTAAGAAGCTTGGACCAACCTGCTTTATAAGCAAGCATGTATGAAAAAATTGACAGTGGGAGAGGGTGTACGAAGTTTAAAAAACAAAATGTTTTTATTTTTTCTTCATATATATATATATATAATTGATATTGAAATAAATTAGTTAACATAAATTTTTAAATAATTTATTCAAGTCTTGTATTGAAATATTTTTAAGAACTTTATTTTTATTTTAAAGAAGACAAGAGTTAGTTGAGCATGGAATGACATCCACATATTCCTTATATATTAGACTGTAAAATGCATATCTCTGTTCAATTAAATAAATTATTTTATATATATATATATATATATATATATATATATATATATATATAGGAAAGTCAGAATATAGTGCATAATATTTTTCCAGTGAACCTTTATTTCCAAAGGGCTAGATAACCATACATGCCAAAAGAGAGACAAAATAAGTAGAAATCGTGTGGATGGCATATCATAGTGGCACCTGAGGAGGACGCATGGGTGGTGTTACCATTGGGCCATGTCGCTCGTGCATATGGAAATCAATGTGTTCCATTCTAGCCTCAAGTTCATGAGGACAATCATTATTCCATCATTGGCTCTTGTGAATATTGGCCAATTGCTCCAGAATATTTTTTTGGATATATTGAATATCATTCATATAAGAAACTAACTTGTTCCGGTCCTCATATTTGTGTTCTCTGGGAATATCCAGGTTCACCTAGATTCCCCTTAATTGTTCAACTAACGATTCCAAGGTGATCAGAAAGTCCACATGACCCGGAGAGCGACCCAAGTCCTTGGAAAATTCACCCTCTCTATTCATGCTCTCAAAGTCTTCCTCGGTGGATGAACTTTCTTTACGTACGCTTGTCGCAACCTCCTCTTACTAGTTTCCACCTCTGCAGGGTCATCCCTGTTGTCGAGGAATACTTGTATGCAAAACAATAACACAGACCTGGACCACTACACGGTTAACAACACACTCAATATATCCCACCTGACTCCTAAAATTCATAACCAAAGGGACCTAGAACAAACACCAATAAATAAACCCGGATGAAAGTGAAACATACCCCAATACTCGACAAACCCCGCAAGGACCAGGGGTGGCAGAACTATCACCAAAATCATGTGGTGCTTCTAAGCTTCATGAAGGCCTTTTGAATTTAATAAAATTCCCAACCCTAGCCAATGCTTCCAGATAGACATCACTCTGCAACAATCCTGGCAACTAATATATAGAAATTAATTATAGATTCAATAATGCTTATACAATGTTCTAAAACGTAATACTTAAATCTACTTCTACTCATCTGCATAAATAAATTCACGATTGAGAAGAAATATCAAAAACATGTGACATGAATCAATACAAATAACATGAGGATATATCTAGGGGAAAGCCACTGCTCAAAACCCCTTCCTATATGTATTGCATTAATAAAAAAATAGAGGAGAAATACAATTCTTGTTCAAGTTTGAACAATCTCTATGCTAGTACAATCTATCTCATTGCTTCCTAGACAAACTCTGGCCAACACTTAGTCAATTTCCTAGCCTTCCAAGCTCGTACTTCTTTGCATTGTTCAATGAGGAATTATGCCCCTATTTAATAGAATTTTCCTCCATTGGATTTTGTAGTTCCTTGAGGTTCTTCCTCTGGCTACATGCACCATTTGTAGAACTGATAGTACACTGCCCTTGAACTCCAATCTCAGCTGGGTAATTCGTAGATCACACATGCATGGGTTATTTATGGTTGATTTATCAGTTAGTTGGTTGATCATAGAGTACACACCCCACTACTTGACCTCCCACTAGTTCCTGCAACAGTTGGAACTAGTTTAACACACTTTAACTCAATTTAATTGAATTAAATTGTTACAACTCAATTAAACTCAACCTAGGCTCCAAAAATTTAGGATACACTCTACATGACTCAAGTTAGGCCCTCAAATCGAATCAACTGAGCCAAATAAGTGAAATTGATTTACTTAACACACTCTTGTTGTCTTGTGATGTGGAATTGCAATTTTCTCCTAATTTAATTCAAGGGGAAATTAAATCAGTATTTTCTTGTTGTCATTCTCAACATTACCTCTCAACAAGAAAGGGATTCACATCTACCCTGATCCAACACCTTTGGAATTTATTTCATGCAATGCCTCTCACTGTTTTTTTTCTATTCCAACATCTACGACTGAAAAACATCCAAAAATAAATAAAAAATAATCATTGAATCAATCTGAAAATGTCTACTTGAAAATTTGTTTTGTTGTTGACTCTACTACTGAGCCTCCTACTCTGCAGTCAACACTATTCTGCATTCCTCATTATATGAATGACATTGATCCTCCTGCTACTGAATACTATGGGCCCTCATAGCAAGGTAATGATCCATGAGAAAAAAAAACACCTCAATGGACTTTGCCCAAATTTCTCCACTTCTGGGACTATTGCTTCACATTGCCCCACCTCACACCTGGAGGTATGGCTGCATGTGCTCCCTCTACCCACTTGGATCAAAATCTATCCCTATTGGAGGTCTCTACTCGAGTGGATATCTCCACTCTATCTCCTCTCTACTTCTCCAATTGTGCCTGCTCCAGAAATTATTGAGGCATCTTCTAAGGCTCCATTTAGAGAGTTAAATCATGCTCCCTCTCAACCACCAAGTCTCTAACCTTTTCCTTGCTACTCAAGGCTTTTCATGCATATTCGACCTCAAGTGCATATAGGTTCTTGACTCGCACACAGATATGTTTCACATGTCTTGTGGAGATGTGTCTGAGGGGAACCTTCCCTTTGCTAAATATCACATCGTAGCCATGATCTTCCAATATAGCGACGAAAACTAGATTCTTCTTTAGACCTAGTACAAACATTACATCCTTGAGCCTGAGAGAGGACTCAAAATCCTTTTGAAAAAGTAACTGTACTGATAAAGATCATGCTATACCTCCCATCATCTCCAAACTCAATGTCATACTTGAGGTCTTTCTCCTCCAAGTCACTAAAGAGATCTCTATTCCCCTTCATATGGAACGAGGCACCGTTGTTGAGATACCACATGCTTCCCATTATTTTTCTTTCCATGCATGTAATGCAAGTAAAATCAAGCTTGAATTGTGAAGCTAGAGCTTCACCTACTGATACTTTGCAAGATCCTTCTTGCTTGCCTTCTTCTATGGACATTTTATGGCATAGTGCTCGAATTCATGACAATGAAAGAACTTGATGTTGTACAGGTATTTCTTCTTTCCCTCCTCACGTTGAGACTTATTTCTCTTGGCTTTCTTTCCTTTGTTGACTAATGCAAGGTTCTCTTCCAATTCTTTGAATGAGGTCCCATCTCGGTTGTCCTACCTTATTTCTTCCTGCACTAGATCAGACCATAACCAATCCCAACTTGGTAGTTTCTCTCTACCATTAACAAGATCTTGATAACTGTGCTAGGTATTTGGAAGACCCAATAGAGATAGAGCTACCAAATCTAATTATATAATAGTAATACCAACCCCATTGTTGGCTTAAGGGGCTTTGACCCAGGTTTAGAGTGTTCTGCACAACCAAAAATACCCTCCAACTACTGGCCCTTTCGACAATGATCTGCTTGCACAGACCAAACTCTCACCCGAAGCAGTATGGGGTTTGTTGGAACCAGGTTTCCGCACACTGAGGGAGGGTTTGATGTGTGCTTAACCTTACTTGTCATATCTAAGGCTTATCAACATGCGCAAGACTTCACAGAAACCAAATCTAAGCACAGATAAAACCCTTAACAGATATGCGCCAAAAAATAATTTATACTTCAGTCAGATCTAACGTTATCAGAGAAAAAATCATACTCACGCAAAAATACTTAATGCATATGTAACTCTTACACAAACACATGGATATTTTTACAGATAATTAACTCAGATAAATGCGCGTTCAACAAAATCAGATCAAAAGATAATCAACATAGTCATGCATAACACATAAATTGCAACAGAGTTTGCCAAAAAATATTCTTTATTAATCAGTCTTTAACCCAATACATTTCCTTCCATCTACACACATAATAGCAGAGTCCTTGCACACAACTCAGGACTAGGTCTCCGTGCACATAGCCGGCAAGAGCCTTTCTACCCAGACTGAATAAAAACTAGATCAACATAAACATAACATCGCCAACTTAGCTTCCTTAGATATGATATGATATGGTATCCTTACTCGACTTAACCCTTACAAATTTATAATAATTTGACGTGAAAATACCATGGTTTGAGACTGATGGTTTCCCTTTTTTCCCATTAAAGTTATAAAGGAGCTTTGACCTACCCCAAACCCCCTTGACTTCTGCGCGCAACACGTTTCAACAAAAAATTAACCAAAATTATACCAAAATTTGACCTTAGGGGACCCCATCCCAACAGGCCCCCAACACAATCTAGTAATTCGACCCGAGTCACTTTGGTCCTGGTTCCTGCATCTTGTCCTTCAACGCCTGAATGGGAGTCTTTAGTGGTTGAATGACTTCGGTGCTCTATGCTACAACATTCTATGCTTCCTTGACCAATTTCTCTCTAGTTGGCCCCACAGTTTCCAGGTTGATACTTCTCCAGGTCAGCTACAGGAGTCTAAGGGCACCATTTATATTTTGGGATAGCTGCAAGGCCTCCTCATCCCAAGGCTGCATTCTGTTGTCGAGAAACTTCTCTCGTCGACGTAATTTTTTGATATCTTCCTGGATGGCTCAGCTTTCCTATAAGTGCGCCAACCGCTGGGCAAGCATCAAGGTCAGCACAACGACCCAAATCTCATTAAATTGTTGTTCCTTGGCCCACAGATCCATCGTTAGCTACTGTGCGGCAAGGTCATCTTTGATGGAGGTCCAAATGCCCATGGCCTCCTCTAGTAATTGGATGGAAGCATCCACAACAATGATGATGCTAGCAGTTGACTCTTGAACTACCTTGGTGCGCTACGCACAAAATTTGGGAGGCATCTCAGGTTGCAGCTTCATCTGCAAATCGAAGATATTCTTCTCCAGATCCACTCAGACTGTTGTAGTTTCTGATCGTGAGGCTTTGAGTACAGCTACCAAGTTTTCCAATTTGACGATGGGTGCTGTAGTAGTTGGTACTATGATTTAGGGGAGACCTGAGAATAGCTGATCGATCAGAGTTTCCAACTGGGTGCATTGGCTTTCAACGACGTGACACACATCCTAGGCTAGCTGTTGACCTTTAAGCATTGAGGTGGCTTCGTGTTGAGCTACCATGGTGTCCTAGAAGGCCTTATACTCTTTGTTCTAGAGCTCATATGTTATCATCATATGCATAGCATGCAGCTTGTTGCTGGGGAACACAGCCAAATCAATCCCGACCTCAGAGCTTTCGGGAATGAAACGTGCAACTCAGAACAGGAAATCTGAAGTGCAACACTTGAAACTTGAAATATGCGGATTTCAAAGCTAGATGGGTGCTGAATTCTTAGCTCGCTCGCTTTCGGAGATGGATGGGTGCCAAAATCTTAGCTCACTCGCTTGTCCCGTGCTCGCTTGACCAACACTCACTTGTATATCACTCGATTGCATTTTGAGTTGTTGGAGCCCCTTCTGCATGTCATCAAGGACTGATTTATACTGTGCTTTGACATTGATACATATATCTTTGGTGACTGCCTAGATTGTGTCGCCATTTTCTTTCAAAATCATCCTCTATGAGTGTTAATGGATTAGTCCCAGTTTTCTTAGAAGCTTTCCTTTTTGTGTGCGACCCCAGGGTGGTGTGAGGCCCTCTTTTGGTTCTGCGTCGCATGTCTGCCAGTGACTCAGGATGGTCTCCATCCTTATCATCCATCTCATCATCACTGCGTAGGTCCATTGTTTCTGTCATAGTGGTTGGCTCTTGATATTTCTGCGTATCATTAGGGTGATATGTCGGCGTGTGTGGCTTCGTTGGGGTTGTTGGTGGTACTAAGGATGACGCACCACCAGCTGTGCTTGCTTGGAGCCATAATGGGGGCCACTTGGTCATGGTGTGCGCGATTTTCAGCCTCTGTCACCATGTATGGAAGCTCATACCAGACACCTGCCATGTCCCTTTTTGTGTGGACGTGCAAATTATGGAAGGTGGCCTTGAAGTCCACAATGTTCTTGTATTTCTTGTACATCGTAGGTGACAGTCATGGCTTGGATTGCATTGATTGAAATATTTTTTCATGAAACAACAACCAAAAGATTTTATTTTCTACTATCCTAGATGGCAACTTTGAATTCCATAATGATGCATATTTGGAAGCTTCGAAAATATCGGGTTCAATATCTGGTAACTGTGACTACGACGACAGCCTCCAACTAATGAACGCGACCAACAGCAACAACCAAGCATAATAAAATGCTTTCCATATTCTTGCGCCTCACGAATGTTTTCCAAAAATTATTGCAAAGGTACTTTTCCCAATTATACTGCACCCCTTTCATACACTGTGCAGCTAGCTTAATCACATTTGCAGGCACCTATGTTGCATGACGCTTTGTGATAATTTTGCAGGCAAGGATCAAGGTGGGAAATTTAACTGTCGAGGAATTGATGTCTATAACTAAAAAGATGCAAGTGTTCGCATTTACCCCATGAGTTTCCTTCATCTTTGTTCTAAAAATGGTTTGGATAACTTGTTATGTATTTCAAGAACCTCCCACTCAGTTTTAACAATTAAATGATCCAGCTTGTACTTGACAATTTGCGGAATTTATGCTTGAAAGTGGTGTATGAATTTTTAATTGTTTATGTGTCTTAATTTCATTTGTTCTTGCTGAAATTTAACATGTGTAACAACAACATAATGCAGCAATAAAACATTTAAACACAACAAAAAAATTAATCTAGGAGTTCACCCGAATCTCGTGGGCTACGTCTCCTTTGAGCTTTGTCATCATGACTCGGCACTTTGGGATTATGGTAAGGATTATTTTAAAAGTTCCACACTTAACTCCAATGGATACTAAACTGATCCAAATGGCTGAGAATACCATCTATATCCCTCTCATGGCTGTCCAAATTCTGCAAACAACTTTAGGCACTAAGCACCACTGAGCTTCTTCTTGGCACTAACTCCTTCATAATTCTGTTTCTGTCACTAAAACCACTTCTGCTATATCCAACACACATCAGACACCAAATATCAACTGATAAATTTCTCAAATCAAGCACTGCATCCCCAAACTAGGCTGTCATCCACGGTTTGCCTAGGGCTGCCCAAAAATTCACATCAGCTTCTCGAGTTCTAGAAGTTCTCAAAATGTTCTGCAACCACATTCGTTGGCTCTAAAATGTCTGAAATAGTCAAGATAGACTATTCATTCATCAAAAATGGCCTCCGGCTACTCTGGTTTCGCCTCCAACACCTGTCGGCACCCCTTGGCACTAGTTTCACTGAAAGCTTCTCTACCAGGTTTTCAACCTCTAGAAGTCCTCAACACTTTTTGAAACCTCTACCATTAGATTCATAATTCCTTTTACAGTCAATAGTGACTATTGGTTCGTTGCATATGGTCTCTAGCTGCTCTGGCTAGGCCCTGCACAACTGCTAGCAAAAGCTGGCATTAATGGCCCTGGGAACTTTATTGAAGCTTTTCAGCTTTCTAAAGTTCTCTACAGGCTCTACAAACCATATCATCAGATTTTGAACATCTGAAATATCCAATTTTGACTATTGGATCTCTGGATAAGGCCTCTAGCTCCCCTCGCTAGGCCTCAAACTGATTCTGCCTCCTGGTGGCTCCTTGAACTTCATTAAAGAAAAAAATTTCTTAGAAGCTCTTTGATGGCTCTGCAACATACTCCATTGGGTCTAGCCTATTTGAGATAGTCAAAATTGAATATTTTTTCCCTCAATTTGGTTCAATAATGAGGGATTTATAGCAAAAACAAATTTGCCCAATATCCCTTGAAAACCTCCTCCAAAAATGGAGGAACTCCAGTTAAGAGTGCCAATTTTGGCCAACTCCCCAAAAAAGGCAGAACGCGCCCAAAATTGGCGTAAACTGTTAATGGTTACAATAAATGTTATGGAGGTAGGGTCACATGGACCTCCGCTCTAACCGCCGACGGAACCGCGTATGAAACCATTGATAAACCGTTGTGATAAATGATGGGATGTGGCCACATGCCATAACAATCCTGCTTAACCATAATCGTTGGAGGGTTAAGTTCGTGGTCACAACGCTGAGACATATGGTCGAATAAACATGGGGCTAACCCTTAAGGGCTATCCTTTCCTCCCACCAACCGAACCTTTTTCAAACTTCAAATAAAAAATGTGAACCATAGTGGTTAAGATCCACCACGTAGACATGTCGGTCGGGCTTGTGTGGTTGCGGGCAAAAGCCCTGGGTTCGACTCTTGCAAATAAAAAAATATTTTTCCAACCAAAAAACTCATTCGGCCTGGGGCCACATGGCGGCCTCTGGGCTTGCCACGTGGCACCCTCTAATTAGCCACAAATGAATGAGTCAAACCAATGCCGAATAGATTTCTGCCACTTGTCCTCATTTTATTCACCCTCCAGGGAATATTTCGAGGAATATTTCTGGAATATTATTTTTTTAATTTTTTCCAAATTTTATAAAGTCAAACTTGGTCAACATATTTTGGAGTTTACTGGGCTTTTCAAACCTCAATAACTTTTGCATACGACCTCAGTTTTTCGAACAGTTCACGGCGCCAGAATCGAAACGACAAGACTTTTCCGATCGTTCAGGTTGCAACCACTTCTGAGCACTTTCATTTTCAACATTTTTTAAAACTTGGACATGATCTCCTAATCACACCTCCCCACTGGGAATCTTTTGGACCCTAAAAGACTGATATACTAATCTGTACAGTAGATGAGAGTAAATCACCCTCTTCTCTTCAGCCTCCAAACACTTTCCTTGCATGGGTAGTGACTTTGAACCACAACTAGAAAGCAATTGAAACTTCCCTTCCTGGATGTGCTTGTCCTCCTGTCTAGAACTAGCATTCTTGCACTCACTCAGAAATTTCTGGCGAGAAATTTGCAGAAGGAAACTGAACATCACTGCCTTGATCAATGATCCAAGGCGGCTCAAACAAATGAGAGATTACAACATAAAATACATGCATACTACCGAAATTTGCATATGTACAAAGGAGTATGTCTTATTGTGTTAAGAAGTCCATCCACTTCTTACCAAGAAACTTCCATGGCGAATTTTTCTGCTACAACTCTTCTTCATGTGAAACTTCCATTTTCACATCAATAATGGAATCCTTGGTTCCACCTTTTCCAGTCTTTCTGTCCTCTTGCTGCATGTGCTTGGGATGACTAGTTGGATGCAAAGTCCAACAATGGGAACAACATGTCCCCTCTTCTGGCAATAAGTGAAAATCTTATGCACCTTCTTTGAAAGTTGACTTTTCCTCATCTATTTCCTATATGCTTTCTTCGTCATCCAGCATCTCAAAACATCATGGTTAAATAGACCACAATATGTACAACAAATCTTTCTTCCATTTAAGTATGCAAAATTATCATGCCTTGCAGAAACATAATCAAATTGATCATGGGGAGATTTATACCTCTTGCGCTGCTTTGCATGTTCATCCTTTTTACCTTCATGAGGAGATGAACTAGTAGATGCTCCAACTTTCATTTGCAAACTAACATCATCGTTCTTGTCTTGAAAACTGTACGAAATCGCATTCTTGCCATAAGCTACATGTCTACCATCTTCATGCTGCAACAAAGGCTTAAAGCAATGGAAATCATCTTGTAAACAAATTTGACATATTTGCATCGTAGAACTTGGAACAAAAGTTCTCTTTGAAGTAGCCTCACATGCCTTCATGGCTTTGGAGTCTTTGCCATTAAACTACACATAACCAAGACCAAGATTCTTGGATCGTTCCTCAACCAAAATAGGATCAACCATGCCCTGTGCATGCTTGCCTAAACCCTTGCCTTCATAGCCCATTTTAATCATTAACTTGGACCTATAACTCTCATATGATTTTCAAAAGAAACAACACATCTTTCTAAAGAGGAAACTGAAGAAAAATTAGAGTGGATTACCTCTTCCTCACGCATGTTCTTGGTCAAAGCCTCTTGGGCTTTATGGAGCTGCATCTCCATATCATGTAATCTTTGGAGAATTTCTTCCTTCTCTTGCTTCATGGCAAACAATTTATCATGAAATTCAGTGCTTTCTCTTCTATCTTCAAACAAAATCTGCACCATGTCCTTCAATATAATAAAGTCATGCTTCATATCTTCATCAAAGAATCTTGTGAAGGAGGAAACCTCACTTCTAGAATTTGTCATAATGAAAATGAAAAAATTAACTTTAGCAAAGTTCTCAAATCTTTCAAAAAAAAAATGGCAAAATTTTTTTAAACCAAATGGTTGTAGAGACAAACTCTTATTCAAGCAGCCAACAACAAACAAACTCCAAGAGCTTCTTAACAAAAAATCATCAAGAGGGTTTGTGTTCCAAGGGTGACCTTGAGGTCCTTTGGGGTAAGGAAGATGCCTTCAACCCTTTCTTCCTTGTTGTCCTCTCCAGGACTTAGCTAATCAATATCTATCCCTTCACCTCCAACAAACTCAAACAACAGTCAGTTTGCAAACAGTAAACAATCAATCTTTTACACTATTTAAACATCTTTCAAGTTATACAAGCAATAGCTTACTCTTGCCAATCAAGAAACCAAGTGCTTTGATACCGACCTGATCTGAAAATGGTTTGGATAACTTGTTATGTATTTCAAGAACCTCCCACTCTATTTTAACAATTAAATGATCTAGGTTGTACTTGACAATTTGCGGAATTTATGCTTGAAAGTGGTGTATGAATTTTTAACTGTTTATGTGTCTTAAGTTCATTTCGTCTTGCTGAAATTTAACATGTATAACAGCAACATAATGCGCAATAAAAAATTTAAACACAACAGCAAAATTAATCTAGGAGTTCACCCGAATCTCGTGGGCTACGTCTCCTTTGAGCTTTGTCATCTTAACTCGGCTCTTTGGGATTATGGTAAGGTTTCTTTTACAAGTTCCACACTTAACTCCAATGGATAATAAACTGATCCAAAGGGCTGAGAATACCATCTATATCCCTCTCATGTCTTTCCAAACTCTGCAAACAACTTTAGGCTCCCTTTGACACGATTCCTTCTATCGGTGCACTAAGCTACACTGAGCTTCTTCTTGGCACTAAATCCTTCAAAATTATGTTTCTGTCATTGAAACCACTCCTGCTGTATCTAGCATGCATCAGACACCAAATATCAACTGATAAATTTCTCAAATCGAGCACTGCATCCCCAAACTAGGCTATCCTCCACGGTTTTCCCAGGGCTACCCAAAACTTCACATCAGCTTCTCGATCTATAGAAGTTCTCAAAATTTTCTACAAACAATTTCATTGGTTTCAAAATGTCTGAAATAGTCAAGATAGACTATTCATTCATCAAAATGGCCTCCGGATACTCCGGTTTTGCCTCCAACACCTGTCGGCACCCCCTGGCACTAGGGTCACTGAAAACTTCTCTGCTAGGTTTTAGACCTCTAGAAGTCCTCAAAACTTTCTAAAACCTCTTCCATTAGATTAAAAATTCTATTTTTATTCAATAATGACTACTGTTTCGCTGCATATGGTCTCTAGCTGCTCTAGCTAGGCCCTGCACTACTGCTGGCAAAAGTTGGCACTAATGGCCCTTGGAACTTTACTGAAGCTTTTCGGTTTTCTAAAGTTCTCTACAGGCTATGAAAACCATATCATCAGATTCATAACATCTGAAATATCCAATTTTGACTATTGGCTCTCTGGATAAGGCCTCTAGCTCCCCTGGATAGGCCTCAAACTGATTCTGCCTCCTGGTGGCCTTAATGGCCCCTTGAAATTCATTGAAGAAAAAACTTGCTTAGAAGCTCTCTGATGGCTCTACAACATACTCCATTGAGTCCAGCCGGTCTAAGATAGTCGAAATTGACTATTTTTTCCCTCAATTTGGTTCAATAATGAGGGAATTATGGCAAAAACAAATTTTGCCTAATATCCCTTGAAAACCTCCTCCAAAAATGGAGGAACTCCAGTTAAGAGTGCCAATTTTGGCCAACTCCCCGAAAAAGGAAGAACACACCCAAACTTGGCTAAAACTGTTAACGGTTACAATAAATGTTATGGAGGCAAGGTCACATGGACCTCCGCTCTAACCGCTGGTGGAACCACGTATGAAACCGTCGATAAATTGTTGTGATAAATGCTGGGATGTGGCCACATGCCATAACAATCATGATTAACCATAACCATCAAAGGGTTAAGGTCGTGGTCACAGTGCTGAGACATATGGTCAAATAAACATGGGGCTAACCCTTAAGGGCTAGCCCTTCCTCTTGCCAACCGAACCTTTTTCAAACTTCAAATAAAAAATGTGAACCGTAGTGGTTAAGATCCACCATGTAGACGTGTTGTTCGAGCATGTGCGGTCACGGGTAGAAGGCCCAGGTTCGACTCCTGCAGATAAACAAATATTTTTCCAACCAAATAAATCATTTGGCCTGGGGCCACGTGGCGGCCTCCAGGCTTGCCACGTGGCACCCTCTGATTGGCCACAAACGAATGAGTCAAACCAATGCCAAATAGAATTCTGCCACTTGTCCTCATTTCATTCACCCTCCAGGGAATATTCCAAGGAATATTTCTGGAATATTATTTTTTAAATTTTTCCCAAATTTTATAAAGTCAAACTTGGTCAACATATTTTGGAGTTTACTGGGCTTTTCAAACCTCCATAACTTCTGCATACGACCTCGGTTTTGTGAACCATTCACGGTGCTAGAATCGCAACGACGAGAAATTTTCAATTGTTCAAGTTGCAACCACTTTCAAGCACTTTCATTTTGAGAATTTTTTAAAACTTGGACATGATATCCTGATCAACCTCATCGACAAAATTTTTCTCCAATCCCTTTACTCCGAAGGTTGCCCCCAGATCCTCCCCTTGATATGGCAACATGGTGATTCAATGAATTAGAATGTCATCGAGGAAATTGGGCTCTCCTAGCTACATAAAATTATTGTGTACAAGGGTGAGCAGCTGGCACAGACATATGTAGTTTATGGTGTTGCGCCCAACATGTGGTATAGCTAGAAGGTTTAGTAGCCTAGACTATTGCAACCCCAACACCCATGTATTCTGCTCAACTTTGATGACTCCTCTGCCATAGGGTACCTGCTCCAAATACTTTGATGGCTCAAGTTAGGGTAACTTCGTGAAGACATCTAGCTCCCAGTCTTCCAATTTGAGGAAAGGAACCTTTGCAAATATGTCTCCTTTAAATGGCACATTTTCCGGGAGCAGTGGCGTGTTGATGTGAGTTTTGATCTTATCCAGGTCCCTTGTGACTTCCACAGATGGCTTGTGCGGTGCCATATACTTGGGCGGCCATGACATTGGATCAATCTCCTCGACAACATCCTCTTTGATAGTTACTTTGGGCTCTTCAGCCATTGGTATCTAATGTCGCTCAATCAAGGTCGACTTACGCTTCAAAGTCTTCTTGCGTGGTGACTTCTGAGTCTCTGAGGTATGCCCTTTCATCATTTTCTAAGGTTGAGGATCCAACACAGGTGTTTCTTCAGCGGGCGTCACAGATGGGGTAGGCTCTCTAGCAGTCATACTTGGAGGGATTAAATGTCCTAACCCTTGTTGCCACAACATCTCATATAGCAAAACTAAATCATCCTCCTTGAAAATATTTTGTATGATGTGCCTATCATGCCAAGCTTTTTCACGCACCTTTTGCACCTGCAGGTGTAATCCAAAAATGAATCTGTCCTCCTCTAGCGCAATTAGCTGTGACAGTCTCTCTTCCATACTATCTTGATCAACCATGTTATTTACCGCTACAATGCGCAGACGAGGGACAATGTACTCCATTGGCATAACCACTTCATGTACATACACCAACCTGAAAGGGGTATGTCTAGTAAATTTCTCGCATGTAGTTCTATAGGCCCATAGAACCACAGGTACGCACACATCCCAATCATTCTGATTAGCATTGCAGACCTTTGTGAGTGCATTCTCAAAAACCTTATTAAAGGCTTCCACCGTGCCATTTGCTTGTGGATGATATAATGTACTCTTCTGATTGTGCCTATTAAACTCCATTTTCAAGGCTTGAATGGTATCATTCACAAAATGTGTACCCTGGTCACTCACCAATATTTTAGGACAACCAAACCTTGTCATGATATTCTCAAAAATGAAGTGTGCAATTGTATCTGCAGTGAAATCCATCATAGGCTTAGCTTCTTCCCATCTGGTCAAATAATATGTTGCAGTAATGATGTAGTGCGCACAAATCTTCTTCCTGGGAGGGTTGATTGGTCCTACAACGTCAATGACCCATTTATCAAAAGCCTGCAAAGTCACTTGTGTTTGCAATGAAATTTTATCTTTGCGCGATGTTTTCCCCATTATCTGAGACACATCACAAGCATGACAATACTCTTTTGCATCACTATGCACTATAGGCCACCACAAACCATCCCTCAAATTTTTTCTACGCAGCTGATTTTCTTACATAGTGACCTCCTGCAACCCCTACATGTGCTTCTACTAGGATGCTCTATCTTTCAAACTCCAACACATAGCACCTCAATACCTCATTAGCTCCCATATTATACAACTGGCCAACAATAAAATTAAAATCTATTGCGTGCAAGACCAATTCATTCTTCTACTTAACTGTATACTCCATAGACGCACTGCCAGTGGTTAGAAAGTGGATAATATTGATGAAGTGGTCATCGAATACTTTAATGGAAAATATTTGTGCGTCTGGTAACTCATCCTCCAAATTAGTTGGCTCCTCTCCACTTTCAATGTGCGATAAATGGTCTAGGCCTGCATTTAATCTACCTGACTTTACAATCACGTTAAAATCATACTCTTGAAATAATAAGAACCATCCTATAAACAGCAAATTGGACAACTAGATCCAAACTCGGGTTGTGCTGTTCAGATGACGATTGCAATATTTTTATTAGATTCCTCTTTCGGCGAGGTGTAAGATTGATCTAAAGATCATCTCGATCGGATGAGCAGAACATGTACTTTGAATTTATTCCACTTATGTGCTAGGTCGGCCTGGAATAAAATATAGACTTAAATGTCTTAAAGGACGTGTCACACACCCCCAAATATTCCTATATATTGGAGAGACTTAGAGTTCATTTGACACACACATTGTGTGGAGGAATTCTCTGGATAGCATTGGAGCTGCGTATCTATGGACTGTTCTTTGTTTGGGTTGTTCTGGGGTTATGTGTGACACGCTTGGCTGAATGACCTATTGGATACTTTGCTGGTAGAAGCATCCTACTGATCGCCGTAACGCCACCACTCTTCATCTCTGTTTTGGCTTGTCTTCTATCGATCTATTAGTATGTTCTATCTTCTTGAGTATTGTGTGCCCTAATCTGAAATGGCATAGAACATGTTCTCAAATTAACATGGTATCAGAGCCAGGTTAAGACAACGCCCAGCTTATAAATCTAGGGCAGCGAGATGTGGGTTATTCTAAAAGCGAACTTTATGCGGCTAAGATCAAATGGATAGCCGGTTATTTCACACATCATTACGGATGCTTGTGAATACCTCATACGTTTGAAAACTTGTATGCGAACCAAAACTGTGACATGTGTGTTGAGTTTTTTTTTGACGTGGTGAAATTATTTAAGGCTATGTACTCCATCGAATTCTGTTTTTCTTCTAACTACCACATCAGATTCCGAGCATGATATTTTCAATAACATTCAGTGCACAACTCAATGTGGGTATTCATAATCAGGAGCCACATTCCGTTGAGAGCGATGATGCCTTAAATCTGGACGCGGAAATCATATGGTGCAATTCGCTGTTGAAAAAGAAAAAAAAAATTGATGGCTCTAGTGGGAATCAGTGGAAGACGATAACAGGAATAAACAGGGGTTGGATGGTGTATGGTTTCATGATCGTACCTGTGCGCACGCTAAATTGATGTGGCCAAGCAATTATTTGGAGGTCCAGCTATATTCTCAAAGGAGGATGCAGTGATTGAAAATCAAGGGTTGATGTCTCAGAAATTGCACTAGTGGAGCAATTCTCCAGATTTAGGAAAATAGAAAATATCACTGTGTATTCTGCCCATAGCTATGCCTTCATAATCTTTAGGAAAGAGGAGGATACATTCTCTATCCAAAATTGACACCCCATTTGAAGATCAATTCCTGTAGCAGTAAGACCACATTTCTCTAAGGGTTTGAGTGCCATTGATCCACGAATTTTCCAGGAGATGGAATTTTACAGGAAAGAGGGAAGAGACCCTAAGAAGGAGACATATACCTGTGATGTAAGCCGCAATTTTTGAGTATCTTGCATACAGGCCCTGTATATTATTCATCAGAAGGGGATGATGCTTGGAGCATATTTGAGGAAGTTGTTTTTGAGATATTCTGAGCCCTAGGTAGGGCTCCTTCCAAGCTTACACAACTCTGTCCTGGAGTTTGATATATTCTCTGTGATAGGGTCACAGAGCCTCAATAAAATTGCACTTTAACTCGGTGGTATTGTCTGATTCAAGATAAAGGCAGATTCTTTGAAGTTGTTTTGGGAAAGTCTATCCTTGAATGCTGAACAGGACAAAGTGATCACTGTGTTGAAACCCTTGTTCGAACCCCGTGATCAGTGATGTTGAAACAACTCTATTTTTTTGGAGGCAGAATTGCGGAGATGATATTTTACAGTGCTTTGAAAAATTAATATAAGAAGGCAGACAAAAGAAGAGAGTCTATATGAACCTGAACTATGGTATCTTCAGAGGCATACATATGACCATGAAGCTTGAAATCTTCAGTACTGTTAATGATGAAGAAGATAGTGATGAAAGTTCAGAAGGTATCTCTGTAACCACAAATTTGAGGAGCTAAATCTGTGAATCTAGGTCACTGTCATTATGACAGTGACATAGACAGACACCCATGTTTATGAAATTCATAATAGCTGTAATCTTGTGACAGTATCAGTCTTACATTGGAGCATAATGATAAACTTGCAAGTAGTTTTTGCAGCCTTCAGTCAAGTTGTTGGAGTCTTGAACTATGATCAGCAAAGCCTGTGAATTGTATATGATACGTGCCAAGATAGCTAAATGACAGTATATGGCTATGAGTCTTGGATGGCTTTGACTGTGGGAGAATAAGACTCCTTTCCAAGTTGGTGTCTGGGATGCCCTCATTTAAAATATATGTCTTCTCTCACAAGAGAATCTAGCATTAAGAGGGAGAATACAACTGTATATGCTTCTGAGCTAATATCGTTGCTGAAAGAAAAGAAGACCCTCATGGCTCAAAGATATATGGCTTCAGAGGGGGAAATTACATAAGAAAACCAAGAAGCCATATAAATACCAGGGGTATCTAGCTTCCATGAGTACAATATGAGCCTAGATCATTTGAAGAAGCTGTAAATATCTAAATCTGCAAGGATGCAAGGGTGATGTATGGGATATGGTTCCTAGACCACAGATCAAAGCTGTTGTCACCTCAAAATCAAGCATGGAAGTGCTGAAAGTTCAAGGCAAGATTCGTTGTCCGTGAGGAAGGCTTAGACTATGATGACACACCTGCACCTATGGCCCGATATACCACCATTCGATCAATCATAGCCCTTGCTGCTACGTAAGGATGGAGTCTTCATCAAATGGATGTAAAGACTGCATTTCTGCATGGTGCGATAAAGAAAGAGGTGTATGTAGAGCAACCTCTGGGGTTCGAAGTCCAGGTACGAGACACTCATGTCTGCAGGTTGAAGAAAGCCCTCTATGGGCTGAAGCAAGCATTCAAAGCTTGTAACGAGAGGATAGATAGCTACCTGATGAAGCTGGGCTTCACTCGTAGTAATGCTGATCTGAACCATTACTTCAAAAGTTGATAGAAAGAAGCCTCTCATTCTGGTGTTGTATGTGGACGACCTCTTCCTGACAGATGCTGACCATCTCATTCATCAGAGCAAGAGGGAGCTCGTTGCTGAATTCGAGCTGAAGGACCTAGGACTGATGTATTACTTCCTAGGCCTGGAGGTCTGGTAGAGACTTGGCGAGATTTTCCATTCTCAAGGAAAATACATTATGAAGCTTCTGGTATGGTGGACTATAAGTCCGTGTCGACACCGATGGAGCTCAACTTCAAGAAGTTTAGCGGAATGTTGCTGGGCCCGTGTTAGCAAATCCTACTGAGTATCATCAACTCGTAGGGGCTTTGATGTTCTTAGTGAACACCCGTCCGGACGTATGTTGTGCAGTGAACACCTTGAGTCAACACATGGTTGATCATAACATTCACTGGGTTGGTGCCAAGAAACTCTTGAGATATCTCTGGGGCACGATAGACCATGGGCTGAGATACACTGCCAGGAGTATGACACTCCATGGATATACTGATGCCGATTGGGCTGGCAGTGTGGTGGATCGCAAGAGCACATCTGGATGCTACTTCACATGTAGATCTGCTTCGGGCAGGAATCTAAAGTCGGTAGCCTTGAGCACCGCTGAGGCTGAATACATTGTAACATGTATGGCCTGTTGTGAAGTCACTTGGTTGCGAAAGCTCTTCTGTGAGTTGTTCGAGCATGTGCTAGATGCCACCATTATCCTTTGTGATAACCAGAGGGGGATTCATTTGTCATAGAATCCCGGGTTCCACGATTGATCCAAGCATGTTGATGGCTGGTACCACTTTATCTGGGATATGGTACAGCGAGGCGCCGTAAGGCTCGATCATATAGGAACTGATGAGCAGGTCGCGGATATTCTCACTATGCCCTTGGGGAAGGTCATGTTCCTAACCTTCCGTGAGAATCTTGGTATCGTGGAATGATCCTATTCTGAGGGTCCCGTTGGACGATGAGCTCTGGGAGCTCTAGGGGGCTTTGGGGACAGCTTCTCGGAGCTATGAGCAACCACAAGGCTAGGCTTGTCGAACCTTATTGGTGTGCTTGGACCCCACCGTTGTGATTATTGAGTTGGTTCACCTCTCATTATCTGTGCCCCATATGCATCCTACCCATTGAGTTCAAGGCTCATGGGAAGTACCTCTCATTTGGCCAATGAGGTGGGAAAAGCTAGAGACTAGTAGCAAAGACTGATGGACGCATTAGAGATTTCCGTACTCTCTATCTAGGATGGCACGGTCCAACCACTTGATCTGGGATCAAGTCTTTTGAGGTCTCGGACCTCCGCCTGACTTCGGGTCAGATGAACCAACTTCAAGTTGGTTGGAGACTCTTTGTGAGTCCGATAGAGGTTTTGACCTTTGGGCTAAATCTGTCAGCCAGGAATGATGTCTTTGTGACTGACCCACTTCTGTTCTGAAATAAAGAGGCCAGCAAAGCAAGCTACGGCGGGATGACGCATGATGTTTGGATTGCACTTGTGGACGAAGTTCTCCCTAGTTGAGAGGGAGTGTTAAAATTGGACAACTAGGTCCAAACTCTGGGTTGTGCTGCTCAGATGACGATCGCAATATTTCTATTGGATTCCTCTTTCGGAGAGGTGTAAGATTGATCTAAAGATCATCTTGATCGGATGAGCAGAACATCTACTTTGAATTTATTTCACTTATGTGCTAGGTCGGCCTGGAATAAAATATAGACTTAAATGTCTTAAAAGACGTGTCACACACCCCCAAAGATTCATATATATTGGAGAGACTTAGAGTTCATTTGACACACACATTGTGTGGAGGAATTCTCTGGATAGCATTGGAGCTGCATATCTATGGACTGTTCTTTGTTTGGGTTGTTCTAGGGTTATGTGTGACACGCTTGGCTGAATGACCTATTGGAGACTTTGCTGGTAGAAGCATCCTGCTGATCGCCATAACGCCACCACTCTTCATCTCTGTTTTGGCTTGTCTTCTATCGATCTATTAGTATGTTCTATCTCCTTCATTATTGTGTGCCCTAATCTGAAATGGCATAGAACATGTTCTCAAATTAACACAAGGTAACATCAAACCAACTTTGGAGCCCTAGGACCTAACCTTCCTGGACTCAGAGAGGGCTCTCTCTATTATGCAAAGGATGTAAAACTTGTTTGCTTCTGATTTTTAGATTTTAGGCTAGTTGTTAAGTATGTTTTGGTTTGTTTTAGGTTTTTTGAGGGGGAATTGATCAAAGGATAAATAGATAAAAAGTTTGTCAGATCAACTAGGCTATGGAGTCAAAAAGGTCGAGACTGTCTCAAATGGTAGACAAGGTATATTGCAGGGCCGATTTGGTCGAGATAAATGGATTCTTTGGGTGTAAATGAAATGAGATGGACACTAAGTTTGTGAGAGACAAAGAGGTTTTAAGCATAAATAGTTTTACAGCAAACATTCATGTGGTAGGGCTAACCATTAATCATTATAAATGAAACTCAAACTGATAGATGCAGAAAATAAACAATCAAGTGATGCATAGAAGTATAAGACCCTCTAACTTTGGGAAAATCACCTTCAGACTTTTGGGAAAACAAATAAGACAAACAAACAACTCAATCTATGGAGAGGGAACTCCTAAACATCATATTTTGAGCTATCGGGAACTTTGAAATAAGACTGCAGAGCATGGACAAAGGGCAAGATCGAAACAATACCTCTTTGACTTAACTAAGAAAATCAATAATTCAGAGAGAGATTTCAGAGATGGAGTTTTGGTTAGCTATGAGTAAGCAGGGTGTACCGTGAATCATACTAGACAGCATACATAATAACCATTAATGAAACTGATAACAAGTTCTTAGGGTACCAAAGAGCAATTAAGAATTCTTTGACATAACCAAGAAAGAAGAAAAACATAGAAGTTGTAATGAATCAGGAAACTTGAGGTGCCTTCATGGGCATGTCTCAAATCTATTCTTTACTGAACTACAGCAAGCAAGAAGCATAAAAACATGTGTGATAAACTAAAGAAACATAACAGATAAGGAACACAATACCATTCACCAAGCCATGGAATCCTACAAACAGTCCCCCTCCACCATCCAAGTCAAGCAAGAAATCATCCACTTCATGAGACAAAGTATTTCTTCAAAGCTTGTAATGCTATGTATTGCTCTATAATATCAAGTTCAACCTCTGGTTACAATGCATTCTCTTGGATTATATAGGCCAAAGAGAAATAAACCCTCCTAGAGCATCTAAAAGGCCATTGGCCTAATACAAATATCTGATTTTGTCCTTGAGGCTTTGCAAAACCCAAGGCACAAAATATCTTCAAAAATATCTATTTAAGCCAAAAATAGCAAGAAAATTGACTTCTAATCTCTAGCATAGAGTTAAAAATAGCTAAACGCACATTTGGATGATCATATGCAGAAGACTACTTTTTTAGCCAAAATGCTATAGGAGCATAGCAGCAAAAAGAAGCCTGTTTTGCAGACAACTTTTGAGGGACCTCTCGATGTCGAAACAAGCCCCGTGATAGTTCGTTGGAAAGCCCTGGATGTCTAGCTTCTGGAACTACTTGAGTTTTCCCAAACTAATCCCTGGAAGTCTGTCAAAAGGTGGACTGAGTGAAAAAACCCAAGAGGGTCTCATCTGTTGATATGTGAGGCAGAAAGATGAATTTTGACTGATTTTTGCCTCTTTGGGGGACCAAAACACCTCCTTTTGATCTGAAAATTTGTGAGTAGCTATCCCCAAATTTAATACATCCAACAAAATGACTTTCATGAGCTGAGGATGCTCCTAGCACCCATGGCAACACCTAGAAAAATGTGCAATTAGGGCCAAAAAACACAAAAAACAAGATCATGTCAAAATTTGCTCAATTTTGGCGAGCAAACCTCTAATGGGTTCTTAGAAGCATGCAAGGAAGTTGAGGCCAAGATTCCGAGCCTAGATATGTCTTTTTCCACTTTTTCCACCGGGCGCCTCCTTCGGGCATTTTTGAGCCTTTCTTGGGCAAGTTTGACCTTTTTTCGGGCAAATTGGTTCAATTTCTTGTAGTGCCCGGTCATCTTCCTTTGCAAACCCAAGTCTCTGTTTGCTTTCTCTAATTTATCCTCCAAATTCTTGTTGGCTCTTTGAAGCCATGATTCTTTATCATTTTCTATTTCTTGGGCAAGTAATTGTGTGAGAGGATAAGATCGAACAAGGGCTGCTTATTCTTCCTTCTGTTTCTCCAAAGTCTTCTTAAGACCGATAGTCCTAGGCCTTTTTCTTACTGGCTGCTCTTCTTCTTCAGTATCATCAAATTTTCCCACATACTCTTCAAGCTTGACTTGTGCTTTGTATGCTTCCCTTTGATATTTGAATGCCCGGGCCTCATAAATTGCCATTTGCCCACTCATTTGTTTATTTTGCATTTGTAGAAAATGTATGAGGTCCTTTGACCTTTCTAGATCAGCTTCTAAGTCATGTATTTGGGCTTCTCTGTTTTGCAAAAGTGACTCAAGAATTCTAGCTTCATCATCTCCAGCATCTCTATCTATTTGTATGATGTTAAACTCCCTTTCTTTTTCATGACTACTCTCCTGTTGTTCAACTTTTTCTTTGCCCTTGCTTCGGATAGACTTCTTGGCTCTTGTTATTTTTGGCAATTCAACAATACTCTTCTTAGGCAGTTTGCCTCTACTCCTTAGCGCCCTAGTGACATTGCTAGTCACTGCTGGAGTGATTTTATTTTTTGCAGATTTGGTGTTTCTAGGCTTCATCACTTTTGGAGGAAGAGTCATGGCCCCTTGCCTAGGAGAGGCAGCTAGCACATGATCTTGGTTGTGTTGAGTAGAAGAGAGAGGAGGTTTTATTACTAGCACTTGTTCAACTTGATCTTTTACATCGTTGCCTTCATCATCATCTGCTTTGCAACCCTGTTCACTATTTTCCTCACTGTTTTGAGGTTGTTTAGGGTTGCCAACTTCACCTTTATCACTGTTTTGAACCTCTTGACATATGTTGCTTTCAACCTCATCAGTGTTGTTTAGAAAATGTTCTTTAGGGTTGTTAGCTTCATCATCCTTTTCTGTTGTTTGGCCATCTTTACTGTCTGCCTATAGATTGCCTTGTTTACCCTCATCATTGTCTTGAATTTGTTGAGGGCTACCTTCATTATGATTGTCTTCTTTATCATTTTGCATGCTGCCATTATCTTCACTGTATTCTTTAGACTCTATGTGTGGGTTGCCACCATGGTCACTACTTTGCTGGGAGGCGCTTTTTTCACTGTCTCTACTGCTCTGTTGATTGTCACTTTCCTTATTCCCTTCACTATTTGTTTGAGGAATGTTTTGTTGTTCATCATCACTATGAACATCTTCCTTTTGCCCTTTATCACCACTAGCTTGCTACTCTCCATCATCACTACCCTGTTTGGAATCTTCACTGTTCCCTTGCTCATTTTCACTTCTCTGTTTAGGGCTGCTTAGCTCTTCATCCTCACTAATTTGTCGAGTGCCACTGACTTCCTTATCCTTTGGTGAGCTTTCTTCACCATCAATAGTATACTCATGGTCGCTGCCTTGTGGTTTGTCACTTGGTTCATGCTCACTACTTTGCTTAGTATCACTAGGTTCCTTATCATCACTAATTTCATGCCTGCTTTCATGGGACTGCTCTTTTTCACTATCAATCATGGGTGATGTTTGCCTTTGAGGAGTATTTTGACTTGATGGAGGAGAGACATAGTGAGTGGAGGGTGAAGAGGATATATGAGATGGGCCATGAGATGAAGAGGCAGTAGCAAAATCTGGATGAGAAATGAAAGTCTCCCAAGACACTCCTTTCTTTTCAAGCTGGTGAAGGATGATGATTTTGATGAGAGAATGATTGAAAAGACTAGCTTTTTGCTGAGCAGGAGGTCTCTTTTGAACAAGGGAGGACATCTTGTCTATGCTTTTATAGAGGAAGAAAGGGAGATTCAACAACTGAGTTCTTGTGAAATGCATGAGAAGCCTGATGTGATAGGAATAAATTCGGGAATACCTCCCTTCACATGTGAAATACTTCGTGATAACTCTCATGAGGGAGGCACAACTACTCAATAAGTGAGAAAAAGGAAATATAGCTTGGCAAGCATCCTGATGGTCTGGTTTTAGGAAGGGTTTATAGTGATTTAGATCCAGGTATGCTTGTTTGAACCACTTTTCTCCTATATAGGGGATCTTAGTTGCTTTGGAGACAACCCTAGGAGTGAGTTTAAAGTCCAGACCTGCTAGGTGGACATGTTTTCCCTGAAGCCTCAAGGCGAACAGTTGTGTTAAGGTAGGGTAATTGGTGACCTCCTGGACTTTTTGGCAAAAATCAAGGCAACCTACCTCATGGAAGTTAAAAAGAACCGAAGGGGAGTCATTTACTTCCTGAGTTGTAACAGGCTCAAATCTATTGTGAAATCCACCCTTGCTGACTTTGTTTGGAGGCATAGCTTTGTTTTAGGCTTTCCTTCACTCTCTTATCAAAACAGGCCTTTCACTGAATTAAGCCTTTCTTCAAACACTGTTTTCCCCTCTTGCAAGACTGTATTTTTCTATGAAAATAATTCTATTTCTCTAAACTGTGTTTCTTTTCATCACATTGCAAACACATTTTTTACTTTGAAAACAGACCCTTTTTCCTTTAGCACAAAAGCTGCTTTGGTCTTTGTGGATTGTGTTTCTTTTTTTTTTTAAACAATCAAACCAAACAAGTTTTTAAACTGACAAGGCTCCTTCCTCCTTAAACATTGTCTTGTTCTCTCTTAGTAAACATGGTGGTTTTTAGGAATAAACTGTGTTTTTGCCTTCAATGGGACTGTGTCTTTTTCTTAACAAAATGACTCTTAACACCTCCCAAACTCAAAGACCTAGGCGAAGAAAATAGTAAAATACCTCTTAAAAATGTATTGGCTGCATTAGAGATAAGTTCACTGTTCAAAAAATACGCTTTGAGGTGAATTGAAGGTGTGTTGAGCGGTGCTACGCTCTTGTGCACAGGCGTGTAGCACCTGCTTGCCGCCGTGTGTTGTCGGGTCGGGCACTGGGCTCCCGCTGAACGGCGAGCGGGCCGACACACAGGCGTGTCGCGTCCTGTGTTAAATTCTTCTGCGAACACCTACAGGCGCGTCGCAGCAAATTTCAGTCGCGTCGCGTTTATGAAAGGTAGCAAATGGTCATTTGAAGCTCGTCTCTTTTGCCCACAAGGTTTGCATAATGAAACGAAGATACTTTGGCCGGGCCTTTATAGTTTGAAAAACACACTTTTCCCTCTCTTATTAATTTGAAAAACAAAACTTCTCCTTTTACTTTGTAGTTGTTTTGAAGAGTGTTTTTGTGCTTTTGTTTGAGGGGTTGCCCTTTTTAACAAACTGACTTATCCCTTCCTATTTGCAAAGTGTCTTCTTTGAAGATTGAAACTCGTGCCATGAGTATGCTTCTCACTATGTATTAATGACACCTTTTCTCAACCATAGAATTAATACCTGGTGATTTGCCCCCTGCTTGTTATGAAAGAGGCCATCAAAATGTGTTTTGACCCTGTTGCTTTGAATAGACCACTAGGAGCAAACTGTGATCTTGTCCACTAGACATTCTTGAATATCTTCAAATTAACTGACCCTTTGCTTGTTTTGAAGGAGGTCATCTTACATTATAAAAACTCATCCTCAACAGGTACAGTGTGTTCCTTTATTTTGAACAAGGTATAATTAGTAAACTGTGGTCTTTTCTTATCATTTTTGAAGACCTTCCAAACAAACTATGCCTGTTTACTAGCTGAGTTCTCCTTCTTTTGCATGGTGTCTTCTCAACAAGACCTCTTTAGCTTATTATTTTCCCTGATGATTTTTCTTGAAGACAGAGTTAACACTTGATGATTTGACCCTCTGCTTGTTATGAAGGAGGTCTTATGCAACTGTGGTAAGTGGGCCCTTTGCTTATTTGTGAAGGAGGCCTTGTAAACACTGTATTTTTGCCATCTCTGTCTATCATTTGAAAAAGGTTGTTTTCAACATTTAAAACTTGCTCTCATCATTTGGTGGAAGGCATTTCAAAACTATAATAGGCTTGTCTGAATGAAAGATGCCTCTTCTACATAAATCACCTGTGTGAATTTCGCTTTCTACCAGTTGCAGAAGTCACCTTTAAACAGAGCTTTGTGTACCCTTTGTACCATTTAGATGAGGTTGCTTTAATCAAATTCTAGCCTTGGTTTGTCAGTGAATGCACTCTTTCAAACACACTATCTCTCAAACTGCCCATTACTGACAATTTTTTCCAAACACAGTCAATATTTGATGAATTTTGACCCTCTGCTTATTTGAAGGAGGTCCTCTTAAACATAAAAACTACATCCATCTCAACACTGTGCCTTGTTGTGTAATATATGTCTTTGCTTTGTACTATATCACTGTGAAGTTTTCTCTTAGGGAGTAAACCATGCGATTGGTACATGGGGAGCGCTCACTGTTATGCATCTTTGAAACAACTCTTTTCCCTTGACTATGTTTTCACAAGGTGCAGTGCAATTGTTTGTGATAGTCTTTCAAACCTTAGTTCATGATAAGTTATAAGGAGTAGTTGTTCTTCATTATACCCTCACCGTGGTGCCTAAATTGCTTTAAAACTCTTTTTGCCAGAAGACTACCACTGTTGGTTGTAGAAGGCTGATTTGTAGGGCTGGCCACAATCTGTAATTCTTCTGACTTCCATAGTGAACTGACACAACATGAGATTTTCTCCCGAGGTGCTCTTTTTGCTCACACTCTGCTTGGTATCATCAATTATTACATCCCTGCAAAGATGTAAAATCAGATGCTTTTGAAGTTTGGAGGGCTTCTTTGATGTTTCATGGGGATCATGCCTGATCTAATCATATTTCTTCAGACGGGTAAAACTCCTCTTTTCCTGATTTGAACATTCCCGAGCCTTGCTAGAAACAAAACAAAGTGACCTCTTTGATGGTGCGTGACCTAGGGATAGACAAGGGTTTTGCTTTGGCAAATAAAAAGATATGATGGCTGACTAATAGTGAAGACAGGTTTTTTGGCTCAAAACAGTCTCGCCAAGGAATTTTCCCTAAAACACCACTACCTAGACCTACATACTTCGTCATGGATTTTGAATGGCTTTTTGGGCATGAGTAGGTTATCACATGACAAAGTTATCAGTGAGAGAGGGGTAGACACTTTGTTAAATGTTGGACAGTGAGTTGCGTGAAAAACAAAGGATTTTGATGGTAGAGAGACAAACTTATAACAACTATAGACAGGGAGGCTTTGCTGAATTGTGATAGGTAGGGAAACTAAAAGGTTTTTCTCATTATAGGCTGAAGGAGAGGGGTAGGAAGACAAAAATTTGTTTGAGGTGTTTTCTAGATGACAAATTAAGAGATTTAGATTAGCTTCTAGAAAACTCATCCAAGGAATCTAGTCATCAAAACAGGTAAAAATACTTATGACTAACAGTTGCTCCATTTGGGGAGGGCAGCTCCCTTTCAGTAGGTGTTCAAAATTGCAGATCTCTGGCTTGTGAAGACCAGTGCCTTATCCATTGGCGCAAATTTCTCTCTTTCTTGATGTTATTTCTGAAAATTTACAGCATGATTAGCATCAACCTCATCTCTACCTACCCAGCTATATCTCCTAACATTTTTCCTTCTTTAGGTGCGCTTGGACTAGCAACCCTTTAACATGATATTTTTGAAAAGAGGAAAACTATCTAATTCTACATTTATATCTTTCGGGAGTTCAGATTAAACTGATGAACTTCCTTGATTTCTCTACCTATGCTAGATCGACTGTCAAGATTAAGTTGTTTGACAGGATTTCATTCACTAAACTAAAACATGAAATTGAAAATTGACCAAATCAGTATTAGACGGTCTGATTTGTCATGTGTTTGTGTCATAAAAGACAAGCTGCACACAAATATTATTTTCGCACAAAATGAGATTTAGAAAATCAGGGCTAGGATACATAGTTTGTTTTTCATCCCTGTTTTCCTCTTTGGTTCTATTTTGAGTGTGTGGAACCAGTATCTTTTCCTAATCTACTTTCATTGACAAGTCAATCTTACACAATTTGACTATCACTTCTTTCACTAACTTATCAGCAATCAATTTAAAACATGTTCAGTTATGATTAGGTTTGATAACCGAACAAGATATTTTTTGAGCACTAGTAGTGGCATTTAGATTTGCGCACTTTCAGTATGACTATTTTTTGAACGTGGGGTTTTTCTGCTATTTTCTAAAAACTGCCCTCTTTTCAACTTTTCTACTATTTTTGTATTTTCTGTTTTTGATTTATTTCTTCAAACAGTGATATGTACAATGAGTGAAAATTTTAAAACTGAAGCTCTTGACAAAAGTAATGTTTTAGTGTCCTGCCATTTACAGGACCTCCAAAGGTCTCAGTCCCATCAGGTTCTTGTAAGAAAAAAGCATTGTTTCCTCTAATCGAACTGATAATGAAATGCCCTTTCCATAAGTTTTCAAACTTACCATGCTTTCCTTTATCTTCTCTTCTGGAATCCCATTTTAATACTTTATCCCCAATCTGAAAATCATTTTCCTTGGTCCTCCTATCAAAAATCTGTTTCATCTTATCTTGCGCTAACTGAGTCCTTTGGTAAACTTCTTCTCTTGTTTGTTGTAAATGGATAGTCTGATTTATCCTCCTTTGCATGTCATTTTCTTCTATTTGAACTTCTTGTAATAGCTTCATCATTGGAACCCCTAAAGATGTCGGGAAAATGGCATCCATGCCATACACTAGTTGATAGGGAGACATATTGATTGATTTTTTGGTGGTTAGTCTATCAGCCCATAGTACGTGTACTAGTTTTCCATGCCATGTTTTTTATTTTGTTCAAGAAGCTTCTTAATGATATTGACTATGCTCTTGTTAGAAGATTCGACCAAACCATTACCTTGGGGGTAATAAGCCGTGGAATGTCCTAATGTAATATGATATTTGTAACAGAAGTCAACCATTCTTTTGAAGGAAAAGGCAGCAGCGTTATCAATGATAATTTTCTTAGGACAGCCGAATCTAGATAAAATGTTGGTTTCTAGGAACTTAATGATGACTGAATCGGTAGCATTCCTGGAGGGTATGGCTTCTATCCATTTGGTAAAGTAATCAGTGGCTATAAGGATCCATTTGTGTTGAGCAGACGAAGAAGGGTGAATTTCCCCAATAAAATCTGAACCCCATTGCTGGAAAGGACCTTCAACTATGATGGGATGTAAGGGCAAAGGTAAAAGTTTTTTCTTGCTATAAAAAATTTGACATTTATGGCATGTCATAACAAGTTTTTGAGTGTCAGGAAACAAGGTAGGCCAATAATAACCGGCTCTAAGGATTTTGTTGGCTGTGGTTTTCCAGTAGAGATGCCCTCCGCATTCTCCTTCGTGCATTTCGTGCATAATTTTCTCTGCATCATCTTCAAGCAAACATTTAAGCAGCTTACCAGTGGGATTTTTCCAATACAGAATTCCATCTAAAATACAAAACTTTAAAGATTTTTGTTTGAGGAATCTTGCTTTTGTCTTTGATAAGGTTGGAGGAGCATTAAGATAAAATAATACGTAAAAAATATCAACATACCAAGGTGAACAAAATTCTTCCTGTTCTTCTAAGGTGTCAACAAAATTTATATCTAATGCTTGGAGGTTTGTTTCAGCCATTAGTCTTGCGAGTCCTTGTCCCTTAACAAGTTTGGTGGGTCGGATTTCTAAGTCATATTCTATGATGATAGCGATCCATTTTCTCCTTTTACCATCGGGATCTTGATTTAATATATCTTTGACGACGGTATGGGGAACGAAAGCAATGATATGGGAATGCAAGATATAAACTAGGAAATCTTTCAGTTCTTTTACCAATGCGAATGCCTGTTTTTCCATGATATTATATTTTAAGGGAGCATCTCTTAGGGATTTGCTAAAAAAAGCTATGGGTTGTTCTTGCCCTGCTGCGTTCTTTTGTAATAATATTGCAGCTACCGTGTGTTCAGATGCAAATGAGAAAATGTAAAAAATCTTTGGTGAAATCAAGACTTATCAGTACTGGTGTTTCGGTGAGTGCTTTTTTAACCATTTCGAAAGATTTTTTGGCTTCTACAGTCCATTTAACTCCAACTTCCTTTTTTAACATGTTTGTGATATTTATCAAAAGTTCAGCAAGATTTGGGATGAATCTTCTTAAGAAATTAATTTTTCCAACAAAGGATTGTAATTCCTTAATGTTTTTGGGGTGACTGATTTGCAATATGCCTTCGATTCTTTTGGGGTCTATTTTTATTCCATCTTCAGAAATGATGTGACCTAGGAGTTTTCCTTCTTCGAGACCGAATAGTGTTTTCTTGGGGTTCAGAAATAAACCATATTTTCTACATTTTTCAAAAACCTTTCTCAAGTGAACCAGATGCTCTTCATCTGATTTGGAACATACTGTGATGTCATCAAGATATATGCCTATGAAATAACCTATGTCTTCTGAGAAGGCTATGTCCATGGCTCTTTGGAATGTGGCACCGGCATTCATTAATCCAAAAGACATTTTAACATACATGAAAGTGCTCCAAGGCGTGGTGAAAGCAGTTTTGTGTTAATCACTAGGAAAAATCAGCACTTGGTTATATCCGGAAAAACCATCAAGTAATGAGATTCTTTTAGCACCCACCACTTTTTGAAGTATGTGGTCCATTTTGGGCAAAGGATAGTTGTCCTTTAAAGAGGCTCTATTCAGGTTTCAGAAATCAATACAAAGTCTAATCTCACCGGTCTTTTTTCTGACTGATACCAGATTTGAAACCCACTCAGAGTACCTAAGGGAAACTATTATCCCAGCATCATACATCTTTTTGATTTCCTTTTCAACTAAAGGCAGTAAGACTAGGTTTATTCTTCTCAACTTTTGTTTGAAAGGCTTTTGGTTTTCTTTGAGGGGGATCTTGTGTTGAATGATGCTTGTGTTGTATGATTTCAAATCTTGGTATCCCCATGCGAACACATCTTTAAACTCTTTAAACAACTCAATGTATCTCTGTTTTATGTGAGGAGAGAGAGTTTTGGACAGTATGATCATTTTTGGTTCCTCTGTGCTTCCTATGTTATATTCTTCTATATCAACCTCAGTAGATTCCATTTTTGGTTTTTTGGCCACGTCATTAAAATCAAACAATTCCTCTAAGGGTGCAAGCCCTCTGGCTATGGTGTCATTTTCACAGTGTAAGACTTCAAGCTCTCTTTGGTCTAGGTCCTCACATGTTTCAGCTTCATATGGATAATTAATCAAGTTTACATCTGTTAGAGAAGGTAGATCTGGCTCCTGGTCTTCATTTTTGTCAAAACTTCGTTCTTCATGTTCTAAGTTTGTTTTAGTCATTTCAAACTCATTTCTAGATTGCAAAAAATCATCAATTTGTTCATCATCTTTGAATATTTGCCAGTGGTCAATGTTGTCCGGCACTGTAGGACGATGTTTGACTTGGATACTGTATTGTTCCTTTAAACATGGTATTTGGCAATTGCTTGCGACAAAGGCGAGCTCATTTGCTAGGCTATTTTGAGTCCTAGGAATATAAGTGAGTTCATATCTTTTGAAGGTTTTAAGGATGTCTAATGCTGCATTCCTGTATTCTCTCAGTCTTGAGTTTTTTGCCGAGTATTCACCTTTGATTTGTCTAATTACAAGTTCTGAATCTCCCTGGGCTGATATTTTCTTAGCGCCTAAGTCTTTAAGTAAGTGCAGACCAAGGAGAAGGGCCTCATATTCTGCAATGTTATTGGTACATTGGAATTTTAATTTGAAAGAATGACCTTCATTAGTATTGTGTGTCCAGATGCTAGCCCCCGAACCAAATTTGCCACAGGAACCGTCAAAGCTTATACTCCAAAGAGTTTCCTTTTCATGCGTGTTACTAAGCTGTTTTTTAGGTTTCTTAGGGCTTTGATCATCAGTTTCTTTATCTGGGGATGAGTAATGTTGTTCTGATGGTTTGAAATCTTCTTCATTTCCTTTTATCTGCTCATTTACATCACTTTCATTGTATAAGATAAAAGAATCTAAATTGGAATGAATGGAATAAACTGGAGTATTGCTTGGCCTATCTAGGTTGCTTACCATATATTTCATGTGAGTTTCTCGGTACAACCTCCTAGTTTGGTTAAAGACCGGGATGGTAGCAAATGACATGTCCATTTGGAGGCTACCTCGTATTTTGGCAGCCCATGATCTTGATAATAGCATTCCATATTTAGGAGGAATATCAGTGACCACTATGTCCATGACTAGGCTTTTAGCCGGTATTTGTGTTAGAGTGAAACACAGGTTCTTTATTAGGCCTAAGCATTTGACCCTACTTGAATCGAATGAGTACAAGTCTTTGTAAGGTTTAGTTACCTCTAGGCCCAAACTCTCCATGACTACTTTAGGCATGAGGTTATGGGAAGCACCGGAATCTAACATGGCGTTATGTAATATCTTGTCGTGAATGTTCAAACTTACGTAGAATGGGGAAACAGTTCCTTCTTGGTATTCTCCTTCTATTTTGGGACCAAACAAAAGCTCGAGTTTGTCGTCTGTCAGATTTAAAGTATCTGCATCATTTTCTATGTTTAAGACATTAAAAATATGAGATTTGTACCTATCTACAGTTACTAGCTCAGTGAGGGGTATGGTTACCTTGATCTTGGCAATTTCTCCTTCAAAACTAAAAGGTGCTTGGGTTTTGCGCAGATTCATCTCAGTTCGATCAGCCATAAATTCTTCTATGTTCTTGATTTGTTGATTTTGATCCAGGGTTTCATTCAATATAGTTGTTTCGGGAATCTTAGTAGAGGTACTAGGACAATTGAGATCAAGGCTTGCCTGGCTAGTTTTGTCTTTGTTTTGGTCAGTTCTCTCAGCCATGATTTTGTTACTATCTGCTGTTCTTTTAAGAATGGTATCGGGGATTTTTGTAACAGCAGTGTCTGAGCTACCTCTCTTAGAGTTGTCTTGGTTTTTCTTACTCCTAAGATCATATTGCCTATGAGCTTCTATTATGGCGTTTTGTAATCCTATTTTAGGATCTTCAGGGTCCTCATAATTTGTTTCATTTTGGTTTGAGGAGAAGAAAACTTGTTCTTTTTCTGTAAGGAAAATCTCACCCTCGCTATCAGAACCTATCAAGCTTAAGTAAATTTCATCAATTGGTTCCATATCTCTTTCTACCTCATCAACATAGTTTTCATGGAGAGGTGGCCTAACTTGTTGGTCATTTTCCCTTGGTTTGTTTTGAGGCGGGTCTCTTCTAAAGTTTTGGTTCTGGTTTTTGTTTTGAGGATTTGGCTGGTTGTCCCTAAGAGGTGCTTTTTCATTTAGATTTATTCTTTCCCACATTCTCTCCATGGTTCTAACCAGGTTGTCTATTCTGGGATCTGAGGAGGAGGTAGAAGGCATGGCCTCATCTCGGTATGTGACTTTCTTTTCTGATCTCATCCTAGCTCTTTTCTCAGCTAGGTTGGCTACTGCACTAACAGCTACTTTTTTGCATTTCTTCTAAAGTTGCAGGGTCTCTTTCTCTTAGTTGGTATGTCATATCTGGATCGAAACCTTCGGGAAATTTTACTAATGCTAAACCAAGTGGAGGTTTCATGTGAGGCGGGAGGGCATTATAGACACTGTTGAATCTAGTGAAATAGTCCTGAACACTTTTCCCCATATTCCTTTTAAGATTGTTATATTCGAAAAGGATTTGGATGGGGTTTTTCCTGATTTCCCACCTGTTTATGAAAGTTTGGTAAAGTGCTGGGAGATCATGTATACTGTTAGGAGCTAAGCTTTTAAACCATTTCTTGGGTTCTCCGCCTAGGCTTTGGGCGAACATTCTCATCTTTATGGTTTCATCTTCTAATTCCTTGTAGTTAAAAGCATCACTAATTCTATCTATATGCTGTTGAGCAGTAGTAGCCTGAGTTCCGGTGAAGTGTGGGATTCGGGATTGGTAATCATTTTGCAAAGGTACCAAAGGCAGTGGTAACACTAGAGGCGCATACCAAGCTGCCATGATGGGAGCTGATGGTAGATTTATAGTATGAGGGTTTGTAATATGGAATGAGGTGATTTGCACAGTGTTGGTTTGAATGGGTGTGGCGGAGGTACTTGGACTTGTGGACTGATTCTGAGCAGATTTGGGGTGATAAGAGCCAAAGTGGTGGAGAAGCTGAAAATCAGGAGGTGTAGTGGGTGAGGCTTCTCTGCTAGGACTCCGTTGCAAATCTAAGGGCTCAAGATCGTCAAGATTGATTTTACTTTGCGACTTGCTTCTAAAAAGGGCTTTTGTTGAACTCAAGTCAAACTGGGAATCTTGCAAGGATGTAAGATGTTCAGGTACAGAGCTTGCTTTGTGGATGGTCCTATTGGTAGCTAAGTTACCAGTTTTAGAAGTTTGCCACAAAATTTTTTCTGGGTCATCAACTATGATAGGGGGATTCGGGTCCAGGTGAGATCTGGTATTAATTCTTTGTGAAGCCAGATTTCAAAGTTAAAGCTTAGAGAGGGTGATAGTTGTGATTGTTTTTGGATGGTTGTCCTCTCTAGGGGTTTTGCTAATGTGAGTAAGGTAAAAACAAAATGAAGGCTAGTGGAGTCGCCAGGTGGATTTTCTTGAGATTTATGGTCCACCACCAATACTGACAAAAAATGTTTTTTAGGAAAATTCTTTTCTAGAAAACTTTTATGTGAAAACTTGCAAGAATGGCTTAAAACTCAGTTCAACAGTTTGCTAGATTGTTGAGAAAGCTATAGTTTTATTTGCAATTTATTCTATTGATTTCCTATGCTTAGATGAAGATTTCTGAATCCCTAAGTTGTACTTAGTTTGTCACTGATTTCAGAGGCTGCATCATAAACTCTGTGTTTTTTGGAGAGGCAAGTCAACAGGATAGTATGATTTATGAAATTTTTGGTTTTTTGTGGAGTATTAGGCCTACTGGAGGCTAATGGAGCCGCCAGGTGGATGTTTTGTTGTTTTTAGAGATATGTATTTATGGTCCACCACCAATAACTGAGAAAAGCCAATCTAGGGATGTTTTTTGGGGTTTTATGAGTTTTTCATATGTAGCCTAGTTTGTAAGAGTGTTCTAAACCTGATTCATCACTTAGCTAAGGTGGTGAAGCAAAAAGAGTTTACTCTAAATGACTTTATAGGCTGACTGTCTGATTTTAATTTTGAAGGACTAATGAGTTTACAAGAGTTTGCTAGACTATTATACACTCAGTAGGTCCCACCGTGATCGCCATTATGTTAGTGTGGCGATGAGGTGGCTGATTCACTAGATATTCTTGAAGACAAGGGATTTTTGGAGTCCTAAGGTGTACTTAGATTGTCACTAACTCAGAAAAGTCCCACCGTGATCGCCATTAACCGTGAGCGGTGGGGTAAGTCAACAAGATAGTCTTTTTAAGGAATGCTGAAATGTTTAGGGAGGTCTAAGTTTGTTTATTACTCAGAGTCCCACCGTGATCGCCATTATGTTAGGGCCCCGTGATTTGGCAGATTGGCAAGCCAAGTGACAGGGTAACATCAAACCAACTTTGGAGCCCTAGGACCTAGCCTTTCTGGACTTAGAGAGGGCTCTCTCTATTATGCAAAGGATGTAAAACTTGTTTGCTTCTGTATTTTAGATTTTAGGCTAGTTGTTAAGTATGTTTTGGTTTGTTTTAGGTTTTTTGAGGGGGAACTGATCAAAGGATAAATAGATAAAAATTTTGTCAGATCAACTGGGCTATGGGGTCGAAAAGGTCGAGACTGTCTCAAATGGTGGACAAGATATATTGCAGGGCCGATTTGGTCGAGATAAATGGATTCTTTGGGTGTAAGTGAAATGAGATGGACACTAAGTTTGTGAGAGACAAAGAGGTTTTAAGCATAAATAGTTTTACAACAAACATTCATGTGGTAGGGCTAACCATTAATCACTATCAATGAAACTCAAACTGATAGATGCAGAAAATAAACAATCAGGTGATGCATAGAAGTATAAGACCCTCTAACTTTGGGAAAATCACCTTCAGACTTTTGGGAAAACAAATAAGACAAACAAACAACTCAATCTATGAAGAGGAAACTCCTAAACATCATATTTTGAGTTATCGGGAACTTTGAAATAAGACTGTAGAGCATGGACAAAAGGTGTCAACAGGCGCGTCGCAGCATATTTCATGCGCATCACATTTATGAAAGGTAGCAAATGGTCATTTGAAGCTCGTCTCTTTCGCCCACAAGGTTTGCATAATGAAACGAAGATACTTTGGCCGGGCCTTTATAGTTTGAAAAACACACTTTTCCCTCTCTTATTAATTTGAAAAACAAAACTTCTCCTTTTACTTTGTAGTTGTTTTGAAAAGTGTTTTTGTGCTTTTGTTTGAGGGGTTGCCCTTTTTAACAAACCGACTTATCCCTTCCTATTTGCAAAGTGTCTTCTTTGAAGATTGAAACTCGTGCCATGAGTATGCTTCTCACTGTGTATTAATGACACCTTTTCTCAACCATAGAATTAATACCTGGTGATTTGCCCCCTGCTTGTTATGAAAGAGGCCATCAAAATGTGTTTTGACCCTGTTGCTTTGAATTGACCACTAGGAGCGAACTGTGATCTTGTCCACTAGACATTCTTAAATATCTTCAAATAAACTGACCCTTTGCTTATTTTGAAGGAGGTCATCTTACATTATAAAAACTCATCCTCAACAGGTACAGTGTCTTCCTTTATTTGAACAAGGTATAATTAGTAAATTGTGGTCTTTTCTTATCATTTTTGAAGACCTTCCAAACAAACTATGGTTGTTTACTAGCTGATTTCTCCTTTTTTTGCATGGTGTCTTCTCAACAAGACCTCTTTAGCTCAGTATTTGCCCTGATGATTTTTCTTAAAGACAGAGTTAACACTTGATGATTTGACCCTCTGCTTGTTATGAAGGTCTTATGCAACTGTGGTAAGTGGGCCCTCTGCTTATTTGTGAAGGAGGCCTTGTAAACACCGTGTTTTTGTCATTTCTGTCTATCATTTGAAAAAGGTTGTTGTCAACATTTAAAACTTGCTCTCATCATTTGGTGGAAGGCATTTCAAAACTATAATAGGCTTGTCTGAATGAAAGATGCCTCTTTTACATAAATCACCTGTGTGAATTTCTCTTTCTACTAGTTGCAGAAGTCACCTTTAAACAAAGCTTTGTGTACCTTTTTTACCATTTAGATGAGGTTGCTTTAATCAAATTCTAGCCTTGGTTTGTTAGTGAATGCACTCTTTCAAACACACTATCTCTCAAACTACCCATTACTAACAAATTTTTCCAAACACTATCAATATTTGATGAATTTTGACCCTCTTCTTATTTGAAGGAGGTCCTCTTAAACATAGAAACTACATCCATCTCAACACTGTTCCTTGTTGTGTAATATATGTCTTTGCTTTGTACTATATCACTGTGAAGTTTTCTCTTAGGGAGTAAACCATGCGATTGGTACATGGGGAGCGCTCACTGTTATGCATCTTTGAAACAACTCTTTTCCCTTGGCAGTGTTTTCACAGGGTGCAGTGCAATTGTTTGTGATAGTCTTTCAAAGCTTAGTTCATGATAAGGTATAAGGAGCAACTGTTCTTCATTATACCCTCACCATGATGCCTAAATTGCTTTAAAACTCTTTTTACCAGAAGACTACCACTGTTGGTTGTAGAAGGCTGATTTGTAGGGCTGGCCACAATCTGTACTTCTTTTGACTTCCATAGTGAACTGACACAGCATGAAACTTTCTCCCAAGGTGCTCTTTTTGCTCACACTCTGCTTGGTATCATCAATCAGTACATCCCTGCAGAGATGTAAAAACAGATGCTTTTGAAGTTTGGAGGGCTTCTTTGATGTTTCATGGGGATCATGCCTGATCTAATCATATTTCTTCAGACAGTGAAAACTCTTCTTTTCCTGATTTGAACATTCCTGAGCCTTGCTAGAAACAAAACAAAGTGACCTCTTTGATGGTGCATGACCTAGGGATAGACAAGGGTTTTGCTTTGGCAAATAACAAGACATGATGGCTGACAGATAGTGAAGACAGGGTTTTTTGCTCAAAATAGTCTCGCCAAGGAATTTTCCCTAAAACACCACCACGTAGACCTACATACTTCGTCATGGATTTTGAATGGCTTTTTGGGCATGAGTAGGTTATCACATGACAAAGTGATCAACGAGAGAGGGGCAGACACTTTGTTAAATGTTGGACAGTGAGTTGCATGAAAAACAAAGGATTTTGATGGTAGAGAGACAAACTTATAACAGCTATAGACTGGGAGGCTTTGCTGAATTGTGATAGGTAGGGAAACTAAAGGGTTTTTCTCATTATAGGTTGAAGGAGAGGGGTAGGAAGACAAAAATTTGTTTGAGGTGTTTTCTAGATGACAAATTGACAGATTTAGATTAGCTTCTAGAAAACTCAACCAAGGAATCTAGTCATCAAAACAGGTAAAAATACTAATGACTAACAGCTTGGACAACAGTTATCCAAAGAACCCAGAAATCGTTTGTGGAAATTCCACTCGGATTTTTCTTTATTGAATTAATGAATTATTTTAATGCAGACCCTAAGTCTAAACTTAGGGAAATTAAATAATTAAAGGGTATTAATAAAGCAGAGTGTGAATCTTCTAGAAAACGAAGATCAAGTTATCTTCTAAACTGAGGCATTGATTAAAGATATAATCTTGGTAGTTGATTCATCAGCGAGAAGACTATAAGCAGAGGCTTGAGGGTCATTTTGAAATTAAGCCGGGGACATTCTCAGTACTCGAAGGAAATCAATTCTGAGGTAAGAGAATTCGATTTCAATGGGTGAGTTTGTAGAGGCAGAAGGAGGAGGTATAAATCAGCTGAAGGAGAAGGGGAAGGCAGAACGGTGAAGGGAAGGTTGTGTTGAGCAGCAGCACCATCCCCTCCATGCAGAGTTACGCAATCCAGGGAGGGACTGCGCAGAGCATATACGCTGGATGATGCAGAGAGTGTAGGAGGTCACCTCGAGGGTCGGAAATACTCCCTGTGTGTCCGGAAAATTCATGTCGGGTGTATGCTAATTTTACTTTTCTCACCAGGACTTTTCATTGCTGAAGATAAATACAAACCCTCATTTGCTGCACCGATTTTCCCACACTAGGTTTTTCCAGGGACAATTGTCCAAAAATAACAATGTTCATATGGTTGTTTCTATTGTGCTACTTGTGTAATTTCTACTCTTCTACTTTTGGTTAGAGTGATGTACTACAACTGTGTTTATTTCAAAATTTACTGAAGCATATGTAAATAACTTATCTAATAAGTAGGAGAAATAAATCAATCATTGCAGTAATAATCTTCAGATCTAAAAATTTCACAAGATGCTCATTCTCTACAATCGATGGTTGACATGTCGGTGGGACATGATTCACCCTCTCCCCACGTGGAGGATCCTTCCTACAATTGTTGGTTGGCACGCATGTTGGACGCGGTTCATCGTTTCCCTACTCTCGGCGGTTTTGCATGCACATAGGATGTGGTTTAAACCTTTCCCTACGTTGGTTATTACATGTGACTGTAGGATGTGGTTTATCCTTTCTGTACGTGTGGTTGTGAGCAGGATGTGATATATTCTTTCCCCGTTATTGATTTAGTATCACCTTAGCCATGTAGTCCGAGACACATGGGAAAATCCTCTCATCTGGCCAATGAGTTGGGAAAAGTGGATAGGAACCATTGCACTACCAATGGACACGTCTTGTACTACCATACTCCCTATGTCTAGGATGCATCGTGTTCAACAACTTGATCTGGGATCAAGTCTGATTGAAGTTCTACCTCTGGGCTGAATTTGGTCAGTGGAGAGTGGTAAGATCTTGTGACTCACTCTCGATCGATTTTTCTTCATTATTCATTTCAGTGTTCAACAAAGCAAAGATGAGATGAGATACAGAGATGGTACATAATGACAAGATAATTCATGATGATTGGATGGCATGATGGATTGACAAGTGGAATTCTCCCTAGTTGAGAGGCAGTGTTAAAATTGGCAACTAGGGCCAAATTCCACTATTGCACAACTCATCTATTGGTGATGATTATTGCATTGAATTCGTCTTTTCGAGAGGACGAAAATCGACCTAAAGATCACCAAATTTGGATAAGGAATAGTATTTATTCATTCAAAAGGAATTCTATAAGACGTGATATTATCAAGGTGGGAAAAATTGAAAATTTGAATTTGCCTCCACAAGTGTTAAGGTCGGCTTCACCTCCATAAGGACAAATCATCATGTCTAATTGTATATAAGGGCATCCTCCAACCTCATATTCACACATCAAATTAGATCTCAAGTATGTTTGAGGTAGCCGAGTTTAGAAGGAGGATGAAGGAGTGTTTTTTTTTGGGTTTTCTATTCTATCTCTAGGGCTGATTTATTTATGAGAGATAGCCGCAGGACCTAAAGGATTTTCGGGTGGTTTGTATGGGTCTACTTGTCATTTCAGGACTGAATCCTAGAACAATAAATAAGGCCAAGTTTGGGTATAGTCTTTGTAATGAATTTCTCCGAGTAAGAAGAATTTTAGTGCTAGTTCTATGTCTTTGTTCTGGTCGCAGGATAAGAGCTGCTACAACAACAAATTGAATTACTTATTTCAGGGGTTGTGATGCCTAGAGAAGCTCTTCTCTTCAAGCCGCAACAAACTAAAGGAACAACGCAATTGATCTAAGGGTGCTTCGTGTGATTGGTACAAGGTTGCCTCAAACCCTAGATCTTCAAGTGGACATCAAGGGAGCAGTCCACCGTGAGAAGGATGCATTTTGATTTAGAGATGTTGGTATGATCTAACCTGTCTTGTTGATAGACAAAAATTATTAGATCCTCTATTGACAAGTCATCTTCATTGTACTCTCTTTCTTTGTTGAACCTTCAATATTAATAAAAGAAGAATTGATAAAGGTTTTTCCCCTTGCTTGTGCCAATCACTGTGTTCTCTTGTCTTGGCTTGTCTTCTTCATTTTTGTTAGATGTTCTTTCATCAGTTACTATTATAAGACAATAATTAATGTGACTGCTATTGGATTAATGTAATAAATGATGAGCTCATGAAGTATTTGACCTAAGTGAAAAAACATGTTAATTCGATATTTAAAAAAAGTAGCTAGAGCAGATAGTGGCCTACAGTCTTAAGAGGTGGGTGCCTCTTGGCAAGTAATGGCTTGCTTTCTTAAGGGGGTTGGTGCGTCTTGTGAGTGGGTGCTCACAAACAAATTGATGTAATTAAGTAGGTTCTTAATTTACATCATAACAACAAACAGATTGGTGGTTTTTTCCCTCGGGGTTTCCACGTGAAAATACATGTGTCAAAATCTGTATGCTGCTCATGTGATGGATTGTATGTACATGTGAATGCCTTATCTTGCTCTTCATCTGTGTTGTGTATGAAAGCTCTCAGGTAACTGACTGTAGTGAAAAGAATCAAAAACTTATACTTCAAATTTTAAAAGAACCTCACAATTACTGATTCACCCCCCTCTCACTGATTCCTTATTACAACAATAGCTTCCTCTTTCTCTTGTGTTCTTGTGTCTTCACCTCTTCGCTAGGCATCTTTTATAATCTTTACTAAGCCCAAATCCCCAATCTTAATCTTGCTTCTAGAAGATCTTGGAGATCAATGGTTGAGATGATTTCTAAGTCACTTAAATAATTAAATTATTTATCCTTAAAAAATAACTTAATAGTCCACAATAATTATTTGCCTTTAATTATTGTACGTTCCCTAAGTTAGAATTAGGAAGGAAGACATAAATCACTTACTCCACCAAGCAAACACCTTAAGAGACAGTAAATCATCTTCCACACACTAAGACACCAAGCCTATGTAGAAGACCTTTCCAAAGCTACACAAGCTTCAACATATTATTGATCCTTGTACTATCCTATATCTGTAACACCTTGGTTTTAATCACAAGATCAAGATATTGAGATTACGTATGGTTCTTGAATATTGTAAAACTCAAAATAAACTTTGCAAGATCCACCATTCTGAGAAGTAAAGAAATAAAATATATCATTTAGTCCATAGTTCCACTATACCAACAGTCCTACTACTCTCTAAAAGTTACTGAAATTTAGAGTATACATGCTTCTTTCCAGCTTGTGTCTCTATGCAGAGACAATATTTGAGTATTTGTTGATCATGAGTTGCAGGTCAATTAAACTTTACAAACTATTTTTCAAGAAGCTGATCATGTTAAAAATGAATATTTCTGACTTTCAGAAAACACAAAAGAAACTATCGTTAACAACGTTTTCAGAGTTTCTATTTGTTCATGATGTTATATCTTTCATGTCCCGTTTTGTGAACTATGAACTTGTGTACAGTGTATGCATGCTTCCTCTGAGATATTATATCTCAAATCCCTAGTAGATCTTTGTGCTGAAACAAGAAACCACTTTCTTTCATCAATATAATCTATTCATGTATTGTCAATGTTACTTTGAGGTGGTATGGTTAATGTTGTTCATGGAAATATGATGAGGTCCATGGTGGCATCAGATTTTCTAGTAATGTGCAAGATTTGATTCTTCGAAATGTGTTATTCATTCTTTTAATTACCACCGGAAGAGGATGTTAAATTACTCAAATTACCTTATATGGATATTTTTTGGCACTAACATTCCTATTTTTGCTGGTTGTTCCACAGGTTTGGCACTAACAGTAGATCCCAATTTCAAAACATTTCAAGCAGCCTATCCTTATGTTGCGCGCAGACTCCTTATTGATAATTCAACTCCTATGAGGAAGATACTTCACTCAGTATGTTCTTGCAGGCCTTGACTTGGTTGTCTCTTTTTATTACTTTGATGTTGTATCATATTTTACTAGCACTCACTTTGGAAGTTGGAGAAAGCACCATTCTATGAGTTGACAGTCATGTCTGAAAATTTTGACAAAACAAATTTTGGAGTCATTATATTAGCTCTGTTTAGGGTCTTCCTATAACTATGCACATTCTCTCAATAGCATACGTTGTTTTAAGATTTAATGTGTTCACATATTATTGACAGGCATTATAAAATCATTCAACGAGTGTTCACTATTATGACATGCACGTAAGACATATTTGACATTTGCTAATTATGTTCATTTAACTAAGCTTTTGTTCTTGTGACCACAGCTGGTATTTAATGAAAGGAAGGAATTCCAGTGGTCTAGGCTTGCTTTGTTTATGAAGCTAGGAGAACAACATTTTAAGTAAGTCTTTAGCTACAGTTATAATATTTGTGCATAGTTCTTTTTTATTTCCATGTTAAACCTTCTAGAAATGTAGAATTTTCCATTCTTCTTAACCACGTTAAATATCCAGCATTAGGTTTCACATTTGACAGCCTAGAGTAAGTAGTCACCAACTTATAGTATCACTTCCTTTCTTCATTGGCATGCTAATTTGAAGTAAGTGTTCCACAGTGACACATTCCCCATGGTGGGGGGTGCAGCCCCCACGTTTTCCATGCTGGGGGCGAGGAGAATGTTTCCCCACATCCCCCTTTCGGGGAAACTCAGGAAAATTTTCATGTTAACAAATTCTTTTAAGGAAGCATGCATACACTATAAATGTAAAAATGAAAACGTAAATGTGTTTCCTCAAAAGAGGAGCATCTAGGTACCTCCCAACCCACCTCAAAATGGGGATGCCTAGGCACTTCACTGCCCACAATTTGTTTTTCCTACAACCCTTTAAGGCAAAACAAAGATAGGATTTAGAGCTTTGAGGAGCTTCTGACCTTGGTAATTAATAGTGATATTAAATTCTTAAAGTAAAAGGATAGACAAGGTAACATAAAGAAGAAATGATAGAAAAGGTAAGATAAAAAAATGTCAATTTTTAGTTGAAGTGTTAACATTACCATTAATTGTTTTAGGATGTTTGATAGTGGTTCCTGTTACCCACCACTTCGTGGGTGATATCCCTAGGAGTAATTTTTTCTCCATGATGGACTTCAGCCGGCAGCCAACAACCCCTTACAACCCTCAACGAGCTCGTTGTGCCATTTCTTTGCCGCCTGAGCCAGCCATGTGGTCCCTCACAAATATGTATTGATCATATGTTTGAAGGTGGGTCTCCCAAACCTAAAGGTATGTCTTGTCATTTGGTAATTGAGTATTGGGTTTACTTATTATGGACACTTATGGGCATGGATTGATGCGGGGATTCAACAAAAAGATTGAGCTTAGTTTGTGCTTTTGTCCCCTTGATCACTTTTGGATGTTACCCTTGGATTTTAGTCCCATGGGATCTCCTTTACTGACCATTTGGTTTTAGGGTGGTACTACTTGGGAAACCTTGACTTTGGTTGCTTGGTCCCGCTCCTTTATTCACATCTACTACTACACCATTCATCATTCCTCCCACCTGGGTCCACATTGCCTCTCTGGGTCCACATAGGGTTGGCCTCCCCATTCCTTTGCCCCCACCTTGGGTCAGGCTTGGAACAATGCCTAGGAGGTTGAAGCAACTAAAAGAAAATTAAAAGCATAAATGGCCACATTCAACAGGAAAATGTACCACAAAATGCAAAAGATGGCTGGAACAAACATAATTAGCACGTGGGAAAAAGCCAATACATGAGCTCTACCCCATAGCCATGGCCATCACTCTAGTTCCATAGCCCCTAGATGAGCCTCCTTTATCATTCAGGAACCCATGATTGTCCCAACCCCTAGAGGGAAAAAAATCGCCCTACCAAAAAGGGGGTAATCACTACTATATCTTTCACATCATGTTCTTGCCCTTGAGCCCCGAGAAGTTAATCAAAGAAAATTCATAAAAAGAAAATGGCATATAAAGAAGGGTGGAAACGTCATGGCCGGGGTACCTCATGTACCACGATCTCTCCCTCCTACACATTATACACCAAGGTGTGGGATTCCCTTTCTCTAGCTACCCTTGTGCCCTGATATGTGGCCCTGAATTGCCCCCTTCATTCCCTATTCCATTTCACCTCTTTGTCACATGCCACCACCGTTTGAGGGATATACCTTGGACATACTATCCCTTCTAAAGGTAGAAACCACCTAATATGGTACCTGGATAACCCCCTTTGGGGATTGGAGACATTAGCACATGCCAAAGCCCACTATGGAAGGGCATGCCATTATGAAGTGTCCACTTGTTGTCCATGGTTTGTAAGCCCTTTTACGCATTTACTTTAATGACTTGTTGTACTGGAAGGCCAGGGGACGCATTGGATCTTATGCAGGATTGCAGATGGTGTCCATTTGGGTTTGGTCTCCCTATACGGGGTCCTTACCTTCCAAAGGGCTACATTAGCACATATAGGGTGTGTGTAAAGAGCCATGGGCCTCCAGAGTAGTAGAAAACACTCCATGGATCCCAGAGATGTTCAGAGATGGCTAGATGCCCACCTTTTGGACAAGGAAGATGCACTTGGTACACTATGCCCAGCGAGCCCCACAAGTGCACCACACACTTGGCAAGTGTCCTAGGACTTGTATGATGACATGGAAGTATTCATTCCATCATCTGAGCCCTTATAGATGGTCTATAGGCATCTTTGATTCATATGGAGACCCATGAAGTCATTGGTGTGCCCCCACACCCACTGGGAGCTTGTCCATCACTTTTGAGGATTCTCTTCATCATTATGGCAATCATGGGTCTCATCGGGCCTCTTGGAGGGCCCTACGACATGCATAGATTATTATTTGACCTCCTGAGAGGCTTATTATTTCATTTGTGAGCTATTCTGGTAGGCTTGTCACCAAAAGTTAGTTAATTTGCACATTATTTTATTTTTAGGAGCTAATGTAGGCCCATTAAGTAATTGGTGTATAAATAGGAGTTAGATGGATTCATTTGTATGATCACTTGACTTGGAATCTCTCTATCTTTAGAGAACTTTGCATTTTTCCTTGGAGGACATTTTTTGGATGATGGATAAATATTGATGTATGGATTGGGTTCTTTCCATCTTGGAGCTTCTTAATTGCAAATGTGATGCTAGTTGGATATACTCTCCAACATTGTAAGTGAAAATTTAATGCTATTTTTCTTTTGCTGCATATATTGGAACGTTTCTATAATGAGGGCTTATTGTTGCATGTATTTAATGTGGAATTATGTGTCTATTTAGCTTATCCTGTGTGGGCCATTGTTAGATGAATGAAATGTCCTAGAGATCATGTTATCTTGATAAGCTCGCACCATTTGTATGAAGTATAAATGCATAAAAGCCACTTTTCTTCTCTTTCCTCCAACATTGGACGAAGTTGACTTTTGGAGCCTCCTTGAACAAGAAACTAAATCTGTCTTCATCATTCACCTTAACTCCATAACCCCAAGCAAAATCAGGCACTGGTCCCTCAAAAGGGTGATCATTTTAACCCTCTTTTTCACTTTTTTCCCTTTTTTCCTTTGTCAAGCCTCATTAGGTCACCGAGGGCATCAATTTCCCGGGAAATAAGCTAGAGGAAAACTTCGATCTCCTAGATACAACTGCGTTGGTGGGTCCCCTGGCTCTCCTCAGAATTTAAAGCAAATCCGAATATGGAATCTTCGGATACCCCAAGTCCTAGCTCTAGGATCATGTTTTTCCCAAGGCTAGCACCTAAGAGGATCAATTTGACATCTTTGGTCGAAAACGCTTGTTTGATCCTTTCCTCTCACCTTGGCCAGGTTAAGAACATCATTGGTTGCCAAAATCCATCCCCTAACCTACGTTGGGTCCACTTGGCCTCGTGTGGCCCCATTCTTCACCGAAGCCTATTTATCAAGGACTACTCAGGAATCCAAGTTCCCAAGAGATTTTAGGGATTGGGAAACTCCTTTGCAAACCATATTCTTCTCACTCAACCCTCAAATCCTCATCCTCTCTCCCTAGGAAACCAAGCTCCTTGCTTAAAGAGCAAGCAAGCTCCATCCTTCATCCTATCCCAAGGAAAGGATCTAAGGGGTCACTTCCCTTATATTTGTGGATATATCCTCTGTAAGTGGCTTCCTAAAACATCAGGTCTCCTCCCATCGGTGAAAGTCCATAAAGAGCAAGGAGCCTTAGCTGTGGTGACAATGGGCTAAGTCTCCTTCGTTGCCATTAACTTAACAGTTGCCCTCTTAGAAATCCCTTTTAGGTCCCTTGTTGGTTTGAGTGGTAACAGTTCCAACCTTATTAGACTTCATCAATTTTTAGCATTACCATTAATTGTTTTATGATGTTGATAATGGTTCCAACCTCATCAAACTTCATCCGGAGAAAGTAGAATTTTATATTCCATTCAAAATTAAGCAAATTTAATAGTTTTCAAGATGTTAAAGAGTGGTAGGATTACATCATTTCCATTGGATTACACAATGATGAATTTCCATGTGTTGAATTATTATTGTTGGGATTTTTTATCATTATTCTTTTTGACTTTTATAAGTTTAGAGATGGGTAACCCTATGCTAGGAACTCTGACATCCCTCTTATATTTCCCCAAAATTTGGAGGTGCTCCCACACATGCTCCCTGCTCCCATGCTCCCCCATCCTAGAAACTTGGTGGAGCATTGGTTGAAAAGCTATACTGTGTGTTCAACCTAGTTCAAAATGTTTCAAAATCATGTTATATATCTATAATGTGTAAATATTTGTGTCTATTCATAGAGAGGGTGTAAATTTTTGTAGATGTTCTATGCTTGAAGCAACTTTACTTTTCTTTACAGCAATCACACAAATAGTTAAGTAAAATGCTAATAGAACATATAAGTGGATCTTATAGAAGACAAACCAGAAATAGAAAAATGTGATGGTGCGTTACGGCGGTCAACAGGATGCTTCAACTAGCAAAGTCTCCTTGATCAGCCAACCCAGAATGTGTCACAACAATCCTCCAATCAGCTACCGAGTCAACCCAAGTCAACTCCAGAAAAGTCAACGCTGTCCAGAAAAGTCAATGCAGGGCAGCAAGCTAAAAGTCAACGCAGCAACAGTTTGGTCAACCCTTTGACCTCGATTTCTGTGCCAAAGTGTACGGCCTCTCAAAATCAAACTCTCCAACAAGTTTCAGCCCTTTCGGACCATGCGTTGACCAAAGTCAACGCTGGTCAAACTT
>CM076583.1:1057708015-1057841501 GCA_034641835.2 Pinus albicaulis
TCCAAACGACTCCCACCAATGTGCTACAAAGACAAAGACTAGAGTTAGTTCAATTTTCAACAATTTAGATGGTTAGTTTGAACTTTGAACAATTTACAAAATACAAATTACAGCTTCAATTTTAAACAATTGAACTTCACAAAAAAAAAATAAATAAATAAATTGGAATTGCTTACTTGGTTGATCCACATCTCTTGCAATTTTTGCCAGGATTTTGCCAAATGTGCCTGTGGCCCTAGAGAAAGCCATGAGTTGTTGATATATTTCCAATTGTTGCGACTCATCAGGTACCATGTGCTCCAAGCACTTATACAACCCATCTCTGACCTCCCTAGTATGATCTTTTCCTAGCTTAATTTTGTAATGATACTTTGGGTTTAGGAAATACCCAACTGCATGCATAGGATGATGGAATTGATTGTTCTATATGTTATCAATAATCTCCCAACTAGGCCCATATTTACCTACTCTCTCTTTCTAGGTTTTATGTATCTTCTCCTTTGCTTGATCCATAGCCTCATAAATGTAGCCCATGGCCAATTTTTCCCCACCCACCAACTGTAACACCTTCAACAGTAACACCTTAACAAGGGGCTCACCAATTTTCACAACATTTGCTGTTTTTTTCCAAAAAGTGTTGTCAAAAAATTTCTTTTTGGTGTCTTTTCCATTTGCTTTGCGAGCCCACCAAGACGAATTCCATTCATCAGTAGAAAACATTTTCTGCAAGTTTTGTTGTTGGGAAGTGAGAGATTACAATGTTAGGAAGTGAGTTGCAAATCTTGTGATGGTGGGCCTAACAAGTTCCTTGTCCCCAGTGTTTTTCCTCATTAGGTTCAACACCCATGAGTGGTTGTAGATGTATTTTGTGATACTCTTGGCATGCTCTACAATGTTCTTCACCCATTCCACTTTTCCTATGTCCTCAAGCATGAGTCTATGCAATGTGCAACACATGGGGTCTAAAATATGGTCTTGTATTTGGACTCTAGCATCTTTCCAACAATAACATAGTTTGATGCATTATCGGTGATAACTTGCACAACATTTTGTACCCCCACTGTTGTAACAATGTTATCCAAAAGCTCAAATAATAGGTTGACATCTTTCACCCTATCAAATGCATCAACCGATTTCAAAAACATAGTTCCTTGAGGGCAAGAGACAAGGAAATTTATGATAGTGCAGTTTTTTCCATCAGTCCATTCGTTTGACATGATGAAACAATTTCACCCTATCAAATGCTGTAAATTTATGTAGATGTTCTATGCTTGATGCAACTTTACTTATCACTACAACAATCACATAAACAATCAAGTAAAATGCAGATAGAACATACTAGTGGATCTACAGAAGACAAACCAGAAACAGAAAAATGTGGTGGTGCATTATAGTGGTCAACAGGATGCTTCAACCAACAAAGTCTCCTTGGTCAGCCAACCCAACATGTGTCACAACAACCCTCAAAACAGCCACACGGTCAACTCAAAGTCAACCCCAGAAAAGTCAGCGTTGCCCAGAAAAGTCAACCCAGAACAACAGGCAGTAGCAGCACCAACAACAACAATAGCAACAAGAAGTAAAAGTCAACGCAGCACAGTCTACGGGCAACCTTTGACCTTGGTTCTTGTGCCAAAATGTACGGCCTTCCAAAATCAAAGTCTCCCCCAAAAATCAGCTCCTTTGGACCATGCATTGACCAAAGTCAATGTTGGTCAAACTTGCATGGAAACCCTAGCTGCAACAACTTCCTCTTCTTCCATCTTTCCCACGTGTGAACTAAAATTGCCTCCAAGGAGCTCGAACCAATCAGAAGAGGAGAGATGATGTGTGAGGATGAGATGAGTGAAATGTCCTCCAACGTTGACTCTATTTATATCAATCACTGAGGTGTGTGACACATTTGTTGGGGGTGTAAAACCTTAAGGCCGACCTGCACATATTTTGAAAGTATTAAAAATAAATTCAAAATAAATGTTCTGCTCATCGGATTAAAATCAATTTTATATCGATTTTACACCTCTCTGAAAGAGGAATCCAATACAAATATTGGAATCTTCATCTGAGCATCACAAGATGGAGTTTGGACCTAGTTGTCCAAATTTAACACTCCCTCTCAACTAGGGAGAACTCCATCCACTAGTGCAATCAAACATCGTGCGTCATCCCGCCGTAACTTGCTTTGCTGGCCTCTTTATTTCAGAACAGAAGTGGGTCAGTCACAAAGACATCATTCCCGGCTGATAGATTCAGCCCAGAGGTCTGAAACCTCTATAGGACTCACAAAGAGTCTCATACCAACTCGGAGTCGGTTTATCTGACCCGAAGTCAGTAGGAGGTCCGAAACCTCACTTGGACTCAAGAGAGTCATATATACTAACTCGAAGTTAGTCTCACTGACCTGAAGTCAGTTGGAGGTCCGAAACCTCACATGGACTCAAAGAGTCACATACCAACCCGAAGTTGGTTTATCTGACCTGAAGTCAGTAGGAGGTCCAAAACCTCACTAGACTTGATCCCAGATCAAGTGGTTGGACACGTGTCATCCTAGATAGAGAGTACGGCAATCTCTGATGCGTCCATCAGTCTTTGCTACTAGTCTCTAGCTTTTCCCACCTCATTGGCCAAATGAGAGGTACTTCCCATGAGTTCGGAACTCAAATGGGTAGGATGCATACGGGGCACAGATCATGAGAGGCGAACCAACTCAATCATCATAACGGTGGGGCCCAAGCACACCAACAAGGTTCGGCAAGCCTAGCCCTGTGGTTGCTTATAGCTCCGAGAAGCTATCCCCAAAGGCCCCCATAGCTCCCAGAGCTCATTGTCCAACAGGACCCTCAGAATAGGGTCGTTCCATGATACCAAGATTCTCACGGAAGGTTAGGAACATGACCTTCCCCAAGGGCATTGTGAGAATATCCGCGACCTGCTCATCAGTTCCTATATGATCGAGCCTTACGGCGCCTCGCTGTACCATATCCCAGATAAAGTGGTACCAACCATCAACATGCTTGGATCAATCGTGGAACCCGGGATTCTATGACAAATGAATCCCCCTCTGGTTATCACAAAGGATAACGGTGGCATCTAGCACATGCTCGAACAGCTCTCAAGGAGCTTTCGCAACCACGTGACTTCACAACAGGCCATACATGTTACAATGTATTTGGCCTCAGCGGTGCTTCAAAGGATTCTGGAATTCGGTTTCTTGCGGCAGATCTATGTGTGAAGTAGCATCTAGATGTGCTCTTTTTAATCGACCACCTTGCACCCGATATAAATATTAAAAGCTGGGCAAATTACAGGACAGTGGACCTAATGAAGTAGGGTTTAGGCAGGAGCTGGTCTAACAGTGGCGGTCGGATCTCAATGAATCGGTTTTAAAAAAAATACATTAAATAATTATTTTTAATAAAAAAAACTATTTTTAAGATTTGCAACCATGATTCCAAGCCAATAGAGACAAAATATGCAAAGTTTGCTCATTTGTAAAGGTGAATATATCAAAATGGCACCGAGTGCAATACATATCATCGAAAAAATACATAAGAAATGAGGCTCCAAATGGCCCATAAAGTCGCGACCTGCTCATCAGTTCCTATATGATCGAGCCTTACGGCGCCTCGCTGTACCATATCCCGGATAAAGTGGTACCTGATATCAATATGCTTGGATCGGTCGTGGAACACGGGATTCTCAGTCATACGAATCCCACTCTGATTATCACAGAGTATCACAGTGGTATCTAGCACATGTCCAAACAGCTCACTAAAGAGCTTCCGCAACCAAACTGCTTCACAACAGGCCATACTAGCAGCAATGTATTCGGCCTCCGCGGTGCTCAAAGCCACCGACTTCTGCTTACTGCTCATCCATGAGATCGAAGCAGAACCAAGATTGAAGCAGCATCCAGATGTGCTCTTACGATCCACCTTACTTTGGCCGGCCCAATCGGCATCGGTATATCCACGGTGTCACACTCCTGACGAGTATCTGACCCATGGATATATAGGTACTTGAAAGATATCTCGAAGATTCTTGGATTCTTAGCACCAACCCAGTGAAAGTGATGAGGCTCAACCATCTGGTGACTCGAAGTGTTCACTGCAAAACATATATCTGGACGCGTGTTCATTAAGAACACTAGGGCCCTTACGAGTTGACGATACTCAGTAGGATTTGCTAACACGGGCCCTGCAGCGCTACCACTCAACTTCTTAAAGTTGAGCTCCATCGGTGTCAACACGGACTTACAATCCACCATACCAAATCTTTCCAGATGCTTTACAATGTATTTACCTTGAGAAAGGAAAATCTCGCTAAGTCTCTGCCAGACCTCCAGGCCTAGGAAATAGTGCATCGGTCCTAGGTCCTTCATCTCGAACTCAGTAGTGAGCTCCCTATTGCACTGATGAATGAGAGAGTCAGCACCTGTCAGGAATAGGTCATCCAGATACAGCACCAGAATGAGAGGTTTTCCCTTGACAATCTTGAAGTAAAGGTTTGGATCAGCATTACTTCGAGTGAAGCCCAGCTTCATCAAGTAACTATCTATCCTCTCGTACTAAGCTCTGGGTGCTTGCTTCAGCCCATAGAGGGCTTTCTTCAACCTACAGACACGGGTGTCTCGATCCTGGACTTCGAACCCTAGAGGTTGCTCTACATATACCTCTTCCTTTATCGCACCATGCAGAAATGTGGTCTTCACATCCATCTGATGAAGACTCCACCCTTGCATAGAAACAAGGGCTATGATAGATCGAATGGTGGTATATCGGGCCACAGGTGCAAATATTTCATCATAGTCTATGCCTTCCTTTTGAGAGAAGCCATGGGCAACGAATCTTGCCTTGAACTTTTTAGCACTTCCATCAGATCCATGCTTGATCTTGTAGAGCCATTTCGAGGTGACAACTGCTTTGTCCTATGGTCTTGGAACCACATCCCAAACATCATTCTTCATAATGGACTCATACTCTTTGTGCATAGCATCCTTCCAGACTTGATGCTTTATGACTTCCTCAAAGGATCCGGCCCGGATATACAATGTCTGGCAGCGTGATACCCTTGGTATCTAGACTTCTTGCTTTCGAATGTCCCCGCTTGAGGCGACATGACCTCGGCATCTTCGAAGATGTCCTGACCATGATGGTCTCTTTCCCGATCAGAGATGAGTCAATAAGAGGTCCATTGGTCCTTCAATATAGAACGTCTCATCCCTCTAGGTTCTTCTTAATTTCCAGAGGCCTTTCTTCATGATTTTCTGTGAGATCTTGGAAGATCTACTACTTTCTGAGAAGCATCTTGAGAAGAGGTGACATCATAACTCTCCACTTCTCTTTGACGAGGCACATAGACTCTATAGGCCTTCGAAGTTTCGCTGTAGCTCACAAACATTCTCTTTTTCTTAGAAGCATCCAACTTGCTCCTCTTCTCCTTCGACACATGAAAATAAGCAGGACATCCAAAAAATCTAAAATGTGAGACGTCAGGTTTCTTACCAGTGAAAACCTCTTCGGGAGTTTTGGAATCCAGAGCGGAATGCTAGCATCGGTTTTGTATGTACACAACAGTGTTCACAACTTCTCCCCACAGAAACTTCGTTAGACCATGGTCACATAGCATGGCATGGGCAGCTTCCGTGGTCTGTTCTTGCGTTCGGCAACACCATTACCGCTCCGGGAATTATATGCAGTAGTAGTCTCCCTCTTAATGCCAGCTTCTCTGCAAAAGTCTTTGAACTCATTTGACTCATATTCAGTGCCATTGTCGGTTCTCAAAATCTTGATCTTCTTTCGGTCATATTTTCCACCAAGGCTTTGAAGGTACGGAACCACATGAAAGCCTCATCCTTCTTCTTCAAGAAGTATATCCAGGTTTTGCGAGAGAAGTCATCAGTGAATGTCATGTAGTAGGAACATCCTCCCAGGGATGTCACGGGCAACATACCAGATAGATCAGAATGGACCAGTTGCAAAATATTAGATGTCTTTGTGACACTTGAGGGGAAAGGTCCCCTTGTATGCTTTCCTTCGGCACAGCCCTTACATACACCTTCATGATTATTTCCAAAGTCAGGCATCCCTGTCACCACCTTCCTTGCTTCGGGAAGGGCCTTGTAATGAAGGTGTCCAAATCTCTGGTGCCATAGTTCGGTTTGTCGGATTGTATCACATGTCATTGCTCCCAGCGGACTCCCTCCAACCTGGTAGAGTGTGCCAACTCTAAAACCAATCGAGATAGCTTCCTTGAAGCTCTTCTTCCACATGAGCACCTTTCCATCAGAGAATGTTACATTAAACCCTTTGTCTTCCATGGCTGATACAGACACAAGGTTCTTCTTCAATTTTGGTACATAGAGTACATCTTGCAAATATAGGACTTGTCCTTGAGACAAGTGGAGGGTCACAGTCCCTGTCCCTTTCACGGGGTATGTGGCATTATCTCCAAGGATAATTTCTAGATTAGTATCCCTCTCAACCATGTCAGAGAGTGCTTCCTTGAATCCAGTGATGTGTCTTGAGGCACCACTATCTATCAGCCAGACATCCATAGTGTCGGGCGGAGATGTAGCAGAGAGAGCAAATACAAGAATATACTCATTTCTTTTATCAACAGCATTAGACTCCTCATACCTGGAGTTTCTAGACCTTTTAGAAGGTTGATTGTTTCCACCAGAGGGAGCCTTCCTCTTTCCTTTAGATCTGTCGTTTCTTCGATTCCCATTCCTTCGGTTGTTGTTGTTATCATCACTATTGGGAGAATCCTTCTTGAAGGGACATTCTCTAGCATAGTGACCAGGCCTATGGCAAGTGAAACACTTACCCTTCTTTTCTTGAGTCCTTGTTCTTCCTTTGTCCTTAGGACCACCAGAGTTCTTCTTTCGAGAATGAGCACCATAGGCAACATTTCTGTCATTTTCGAATTCCTTCATCCTTGTTTCTTCTTGCATACATCTAGACAGAAGCTCGTCAAAGTTAGGAATGGTATTATTATTGAGAATGGTAGTAGTGAATACTTGTCATTCATATGGGAGTCCTCCAAGTGCGGTGAGAACCATCTCACGATCGGCTATTGTCTCCCCAATAGCCAGCAGATTGTTCCTTGTTTCGGTCAATTTCAGAAAGAATGTTCGAATAGACTCCTCCCGGCCCTTCTTCATATTCTTCAATTTATTCTTGAGGAATAGCACTTGATTCACATTGTTTACTTTGAACATAAGGATCAATTTATCATACATCTCCTTGGATGTGCCTAGCTCAGATATATAGGCAACCAGACTCTTATGTATGGATTCCCTGATCATCAGCTTTGCTTTGATCTCCCCCTTCTTATACTTGTTTTTAGCAGCAGCGGTAGCATTGGATGGAGGTTCTTGAATCTTACCCAGTACATGATCCAAGAGATCATGGTCTTCCAATTTGAGATCTAATATCATCTTCCAGGCATGGAAGTCATCCCTTCCAATCAGCGTGTCATTCTCCTTGAATTCAAAACTTGTGGAACCCATATTCTTTGATGGTGATTGCTAGAGATAGGGCTTGTCTTCACCTCAGCTCCGATACCATGTAAATTTTTGTAGATGTTCTATGCTTGAAGCAACTTTACTTTTCTTACAGCAATCACACAAATAGTTAAGTAAAATGCTGATAGAACATATAAGTGGATCTTATAGAAGACAAACTAGAAACAGAAAAATGTGATGGTGCGTTACGGCGGTCAACAGGATGCTTCAACCAGCAAAGTCTCCTTGATCAGCCAACCCAGAATGTGTCACAACAATCCTCAAATCAGCTACCGAGTCAACCCAAGTCAACTCCAGAAAAGTCAACGCTGTCCAGAAAAGTCAACGCAAGGCAGCAAGCTAAAAGTCAACACAGCAATAAGTTCGGTCAACCTTTTGACCTCGATTTCTGTGCCAATGTGTACGGCCTCTTAAAATCGAACTCTCCAACAATTTTCAGCCCTTTCGGACCATGCGTTGACCAAAGTCAACGCTGGTCAAACTACCTTGAAAACCCTAGCTGCAGAATCTTCGTCCTCCTTCTTGGCCGTATGGATTTGTCCTTCTTCTTCACACGTGTGGACTGAAATTGTCCTCCAAGGAGCTCGTACTAAATCAGATGAGAGAAGATGTGTGTTGAGTTGTTGTGAAATGCTCTCCAACTTTGTCTGTATTTATATCCATCATTGGGGTGTGTGACACATTTGCTGGGGGTGTAAAACCTTAAGGCCGACCTGCACATATAATTTATTATAAATAATAAATTCAAAATAAATGTTCTGCTCATCGGATTAAGATATATTTTATATGGATTTTACACCTCTCCGAAAGAGGAATCCAACAAAAATACTAGCCACTTAATCTGAGCATCACAACATGGAGTTTGGACCTAGTTGTCCAAATTTAACAGAGGGCAAGTCCATGGTATCACCTAAGAACTTGCATTTATTGTCTTACCCTTGCATATTGAAGTTCATGTTTATATGTAGAAGTAATTAACCACAAGTGTATATGTTGGTCTTTTTACCACCCAAACTAGTAGGTCTCATTAAAGTCTTCACAAGATGCTAAGGTGGGACAGGTGCCCATTGTCGCCTTGGCACAAGTCTTGTTAATTTTAGGTAATGTTCCTTTAGTAACCCAATGACAATTTCCAATTTAGTTTTCCAAAGTCACGTTAACCATAAATCAAATTGACCGTAACTGTAGATAGAACATAAAATAAAATGCAAAAGACAAGCCAAGACAAGAGGACACCAGATTTTGCAGATGCAAGGGAAAAACCCCAAGATTGGGAAAACCCTTTGATCAATTCTTCTTATTATAATATCAAATGTTCAACATAGAGAGAGAGTACAAAATTCAAAGTTGACTTGCCAAATCAAAGTAAAAACAACCCTATAAAATTTGTAGTCAACTACAGTCAAATTCAACCCTAACCAAAAAGTCAACGCTGGTCAAAGTAGTAGCGAAATGTTCTCAAATAATCTTGGTCATACCCAGTCAAACTTGGCCTGAATAGGAGGTCAAAGTCAGCCCAAAGCAATCCAAAGTTAGTAGTCAAACTTGGTCAAACTCTGCCCTGAAGTTTGCGATCAACTTGCAATTTATCTCTATAGTCAAGTGCCTATAATACCTCGGTTTCTGTGCCAAAGAGTACCGCCTGCCCAAATAGAAAACAGCCCAAAAAATTGAACTCAAAATTTGCTTGTAATGTCAAGGTCAATGCTGGTCAACATTGGTCAAACTGTAGGAAAGACTGAAATTTTCGGCCCTATAATTCTATCTGAAGTCCAGCCTGCTTGCCACCTGTGTGAGAGAGAATATGCCCAATAGATGTACGAACCAATGAGAAGAGAGAGAAGAATGTGTGAATGATGATGATGCAAAATGAGGTGAGAGGTCACTTATATTTATACAAGTCATTGGGGGTGAAGTGACACGACCATTGGGCTTCCCGTGCCTACATGATGATGTGGTTGACCTTGATAGTGTGCACATGAGTGTGCATAAATTCAAAAACACGTTTATGCTTATCCAAATTTGATGATCTCTAAGTCAATTTTGGTCCTCTTGAAAAGAGGAATTTAATGCAATCATCATTTTCATCAACTGAGTTGTCCAAAGTGGAATTTGGCCCTAGTTTCCAATTTTAGCACTCCCTTTCAACTAGGGAGAATTCCAGCTTCCAATCCATCCATCATCATCGACCATCATGCCATCTATCATCATGTACCATCTATGTATCGCATCTCTCCTCTGTTGAACACTGATATAGATAATGAAGAAGAATCAATCGAGAGTGAGTCACAAGACCTTACCACTCTCCACTAACAAAAGTCAGTCCAGAGGTAGAACCTCAATCAGACTTGATCCTAGATGAAGTTGTTGAACAACATGCATCCTAGACATAATGAGTACAACAATACAGGATGTGTCCATCTGTAGTTCTGTGGTCCCTATCCACTTTTCCCAACTCATTGGCCAGATGAGAGGTACTTCCCATGTGTCCCGGGACTTGGACTACATGGGTAGGATGTATGTTGGGGCATCCGCAGGAGAATGTGAACCACTCATCCTGCTCATATGCCATAGGAGAAGGTGAACCACTCATTCTATGCATATGTCATTCGTAGGGGAAGGTGAACCACTCACCCTACAACATGTGTCATCCTTTGTAGGGGAACTTGAGCCACTCACCCTATAGACATGTGCCATCCTTTGTAGGGGAAGGTGAACCACTCACCCTGTACACAACGTACCTCAGGAGAAGGTGAACCACTCACCCTATGGTCGTTCATAGCTCCAAGAAGTACCCTAAGCCCCCAAGAGCTCCCGGAGCTCAATGTTCAACTCAAGTGGGACCCTCATGGGAGGGTCTTTTCACGACTCCAAGTCTCTCTCGAAAGGCTAAGAATTTGACCTTCCCTAAGGGCTTCGTAAGGATGTTTGCGATCTGCTCATCAACCTTGATGTGTTGGAGCCTTATTGATCCCCGTTATACCATATCTCGGATAAACTGGTACTTGATATCAATGTGCTTGGAGCATTCATGGAACACGAGTTTCTCTTAATGGTGAATCCCACTTTGTTTGTCACAGTACATCACGGTGGTATCCAACACGTGTTCAAATAGCTCACTAAAGAGCTTCCTCAAGCAAACAGCCTCACAATAGGCCATACTAGCTGCAATGTATTCGACCTTGGCGGTGCTTAGAGAAACCAATTTATGTTTCATACTCATCGAAGAAATTGAATCAGACCCCAATGAGAAGCAACATCTTGACATGCTCTTTCGATCTACCACACTGCCAGCGCAGTCAGCATCAGTATATCCATGTAGCCTAAATTTCTCAGTAGTGTATCTTAGCCCATAGTTGATTGAGCCACTAAGATATCTCAAGAGATTCTTAGCAGCAATCCAATGTATGTGATGAGGATCGACCATAAATTGACTCAACGTATTCACAACGAAGCATATGTCTGGACGGGAGTTTTCCAAGAACAATAGGCCCCCCACAAGTTGTCTATATTCAAAAGGATTTTCCAATTCGGGCCCAGCAACACTTCCACATAGATTTTTGAAGTTGAGTTCCATCGGAGTAGACACAGACTTGTAATCTACCATCCCACATCTCTCGAGTAGCTTCACAATGTATTTTCTTGAGAAAGGAAAATCTCACCTGGCTTTTGCCAGACCTCCAAGTCTAGGAAGTAGTGCATCAGACCTAGGTCCTTCATTTCGAACTCGGAAGAAAACTCACCTATCAGAAAGAGGTCATCTACATAAAGGACCAAAATGAGAGGCATGTCCATTTTAACCTTGAAGTATAGGTTAGGATCAACATCGCTCCTTGCAAATCTCAACTTCATAAGACAACTATCAATTCTTGCATAAGATTTCCTAGGGCCTTGCTTCAACCCATAGAGGGCTTTCTTCAAGCTGCATATGTGTGTCCTTCGATCTTGAACTTTGAACCCCTGAGGTTGTTGCAAATAGACTTCCACCTTAAGCGAGTCATGCAAGAAAGCAGTCTTAATGTTCGTTTGATGTAGGCTCCATCCTTTAGGGGCAATGAGAACAATATTAGATCAGATAGTGGTATATTGGGCAATTGGTGCAAGTATCTCGTCATAGTCCACTCCTTCCTTTTCAGAGAAGCCTCGAGCAATGAACCTGGCCTTATATTTCTTAGCACTCCCAGCAGCTCCATGTTTAATTTTGTATAGCCATTTTGAGGTGACTATGGACGTGTCCTTGGGACTAGGAACTGTTGAGATTTTGGGTAGCATCAGATGTGCTCTAGCTCCAAAACTTTGTGGAGTGGCTAGAACACATGAGATCTCCAAGACCTAGAAATCATTTGGAGAAACTTTACCTGGTGTAAAATTTATTCAAATAATTAAATTTTTTAATGGGGACCCTAAGTCTAACTTAGGGAAATTGAAAAATTTAAGTGAATTAATTTACATATGTGGTGAGAATGGTCCAAGTGACGTGGATCAAGCTTTCTCTAATCTTAGTCGTTGATTAGTGATTAGATCACGACCGTTGATTGTTCAACAAGAAAAGTATTAAAGGAAGGCTTGGGGTCAGTTGGAGAACACACACATTGCGGTAGCATTTGTGCTAAGTCGAAATTCTAGGGCGCGGTTTGTTGAGAATTTTTGAGTGGGCTTGCAGTGCTAATGAGGGGCAAATCTACAAGGGATGCTCTGATCCAAGGTCGAGAATACATATATCAAAGAGGTAGATCCGTACTAGCAGTGCAAAGACCAGCAGGAGGAACGCAACCCATCCAGGTTGACGCAGAGGCAACACAGGGGCTGATGCAGAGCCTTCAGGGTGACGCAGAGTCAGCGCATAGCCCAGAAGGGTGACGCAGGGGCAGCGTGTGCTGCGCAAAGGCCACGCTGGGCAGGAGAGGCTGACGCACAAGCTGGAAGAGCTGTGCTGGGGTTCCAGTGGCCCAGAAAGGGCTGGTATTCAGTAATTCCTAAAGGGTTTGAATCAACCATATTTTCTGTCTCCGAGTGATAAGGTACAACTTTCGTGAAATTCTCTATCAGGAAAACCAGTACTGGTGCCCTTGATGTATTCAGATTCTGCTTAATAATAAAACCCTCTACGAGTTGCTACACTAGTTTTCCCGCATTGGGTTTTTACGGGGACATTTGTCCGAAAAATCTTGTGTGTCCTTCGTCATATGTGTGCTATGTTTGAGTAAATGATCTGTATATGTGTAGGCTACAAGTTGTGTTTACTTTGCTATTTTTTGAATATTTCTGAAAATAACTTGTATAATTAAAACACAAGTAGGAGAAGTAAATCAAGATACTGCAATAGGGTTTATGTAATTTTGTATTCAGAGATTTTCACATGGTATCAGAGCAATAGCAGATAAAGTTGAAGCCATCAGCAAGAGGCTTAAGAATTTTTGTTGCAGGAGGGCAGTTGAAGCTCACAGATCCAGGAAGAAGGCAGTGCAGCACCAGGAGGGGCACAGACCCAGCAGAAGGGTGACGCAGTGCCAGTCTGCTCACGTAGAGCTGACGCAGAGGTTGATGTAGGCCCTAGTGGCTGATGCAGGCCCTAGAGGGTGACACAGTCCAAGTTGGAGTGACACTGTGCCGATTGCAAGAGCTGGAAGTGCAACTTCTGATCTTCAAAGTTGGTGGGGCATCGGTTCTGTCGGTGCAGAACAGTGCCTAGCAAAGTTGACAAAGTAAGGGGAAACAGTCCCTTAGCAGATTTTCTTCCCAAGAAATCTGAGATTCGATCAGGAGGTTGATCATAGAGGGCTGATTCGACAGAATTGGCGGAGGATTTCCGAGAGGGAAATCATTTGTCAAAGGGAGCAGATTCTCTAAAGGGTTTCTATTGCCAAGAAACCCAGATCCAGTCTTCTGTTGAGTGTGAAAAATTCTGAATGGTACTTATGCAAAAATCTACTGTTAGATCTGGTTATACTTCTCCTACTTAAACAAGTTATTAATGCTGAAATATTCAGATTAACATCGAATTAAACATATAACAGAATTTCACCGATTCAAATCTAAACCAGAAAAGTACATGCACAATATACAAAGTGACACAAGATTTTATGGACAACTATCCCCTGAAAAACCCAATGCAAGAAAATCGGTCTTCTGGCTACTGGAGGGTTTATATTATTAAGTAGTTTTCTGAATACGACAAATGTGGGCACCACACTGGTTAACCCGACAGAGAAAAATATAGATCTGCAGCTAGCCTATTGTTCTGAAGCCAAAACATTGACTACTCCACACCCTCAAACGAGATTTCCAAGACTTAGCCAAATTCTGGTCCTAGAAAATCCAGTGTTGCCCCTGAAGCCCTGCGTCAGTCTCTTCAGCCTCTGTGTGCCTCTGCGCTGGCCTGGAGAGGACTACATAACCCCAGAATGGGTGACACAGACCCTACGCTGCCCCTGAGGGACCCTGCGTAACCCAGATGGGTCCCATGCTACCCAACTTTGCCCTAGAAGGGATTGCGTAGCACCTGCGTAGCTGAAGCTGCCTCTGCGCTGCACAGCTGCTGCCCTCTCTATCACTATTGCCTCTGCTTCTCTGTGCTACCTCTGGAAGCTGCTCTCTTCCTCTTGCTGATTTTAAGCACTGGGATCAGGAGCAAACCCTGCCCTAGAACTTCAGCTTAGTCTCAGTGCTCTGCCTCCTTGTGTCTCCTCCAAATGACACCAAGCCTTTCCTTTATACTTTTCTCGTTGGAAAACCAACGACCATGATAAGATCTTGAATCGATGGCTAAGATTAAAAGAAAGCTTGATCCATGTGACTTAAGAGAATTTCATCACATGTTTTAATTAATTACCTTTAATAATTTAATTTTCCTAAGTTAGACTTAGGGTCCATAATTAAAATTATTAATTAATTAATTATCTCCCAAACCGGCTGAAATTTCCCAAATCCCTTTTTGGGTCTTGGAGATCTTATGCACTCTAGTCCCTCCAAAAATTTTGGGAGCTAGAGCACATCCGATGCTATCCCATCACTCAAGAAAACTCAACACTCCCTCTTAGCGAGGAATGCACTCTAGTACAACTCTGCTTTACCCTGAAGCTCTGCACTGATCTCTGGTGTGGGTCTCTGCACTGATGCTGGACCTGCTGCCCTTCATCACTGTGCTGCTGCTGCCATTCTGTAGTGCTGCCCATGATGCTACCACCGCCACTACCACATTTGTACTGTAGTTCCCTCTCAATCTTTTGCATCATGTTGCCAACTGCTGCACTGGATCTTCAGTTGCTGAGAGAAGCAACTGAAACTCCTGCCCAATCTTTGACAGACAAGTCAGTATGGTTGCATCCTCATCACTGAAGCTCCATTCAGCTGCTGACTGTGCTGTCATCCGGAGGATGATGCACAGCTACAGCTCTGCACTGCTGAAGTCACATCAGCCCCTTGTGCTGAAATCTCTCACGTTGCTGCTGTGCTGCATTGTCCTCCTGAAGCCTCCACGCTGCTGCAGCGCTGCTCTGCACTACTGAAGTCACATCAGCCCCTACGCTGCTACTGCATTTGCACTGCGCTGCTCCCTTCAACCTTCAGATCCGCCTCTGCTCCATCCGTGATTCTCTGCACCAACTGCTCCACTTGTCTCGCTACTGTCTTAAGGCTCCCGTAGCTCGAATGCGATCCAAGAGATGAGCTGCTCAAGGAACCCACCCCCACTATGTAGCTGCTCTACAGATCCATGTCGCCCCACTTTCGTGGTTCATGAGTGCTCATGGCTGCGTCATCTTCTAACCCATCGTCTGCCACAGCAGCGTTGGAAGTAGAAGCTTCCTTGTCCTTCTTCTTCTATGGACAATTGCTGGCGAAATGTCCTAATTCGCCGCACTGTAAACACTCGATCTTGGATAGATCACGCTTCTTCTTCCCTTGTTGCCTCTTTGATGCCAAGGTTGCATCATCTTCATCTTCGTTCTTCACCTTACTAGATCCCGTGTCGTACTGCTTCTTAGTGAATCTGTGGAGCTCTTCTTGACGTAAGATTGCCAACAAGTTGTCCCAGTCGGGAAGGTCCGCTCTACCCAAGACACTTTGGACAAAGGTTTCCCACTCTTATGTGATCGCATTGAGTGCAGTCCTTACCATCACATCATCCTCCACCTTTGCTCCCATGGCAGACAACTGATCTCTGATCGTCTGTAATCTGAAGAGGAAGTGCTCTATTTCTTCTCCCTTGGTCATCATGAATGACCGCAGTTGATTCTCCAGAAGCATCTTCCTCTGGACGGACTTTCCCTCATATAGGGCTATTAAGGCCTTCCACATCTCATAGGTCATTTTCTTTTCGGCTACATGTGGAACTATATGATCCTTAACTCATCCATTATGAAGCGTTTGGCATGTGCCACAGCCTCATCTTCTGACCCATAAGTAGAAACTTCCTTGTCCTTCTTCTTCTGTGGAGAATTCCTGGCGAAATGTCCTAATTCGTCGCACTGTAAACACTTGATCTTGGATAGATCACGCTTCTTCTTCCCTTGCTGCCTCTTTGATGCCAAGGTTGCATCATCTTCATCTTCGTTCTTCACCTTACTGGATACCGTGTTGTATTGCTTCTTAGTGAATCTGCGGAGTTCTTCTTGACGTAAGATTGCCCACAAGTTGTCCTAGTCGGGAAGGTCTGCTCTGCCCAAGACACTTTGGACAAAGGTTTCCCACTCTTCTGTGATCGCATTGAGTGCAGTCCTTACCATCACATCATCCTCCACCTTTGCTCCCATGGCAAACAACTGATCTCTAATCGTCTGTAATCTGAAGAGGAAGTGCTTTACTTCTTCTCCCTTGGTCATCATGAATGACCACAGTTATTCTCCAGAAGCATCTTCCTCTAGACAGACTTTCCCTCATATAGGGCTATTAAGGCCTTCCACATCTCATGGGTCGTTTTCTTTTTGGCTATGTGTGGAACTATATGATCCTTAACCCCATCCATTATGAAACATTTGGCATGTGTCGCAGCCTCATCGTGCTTCGCTAGGAGAACAACATCGGTTGGTGTGGCCAGGACATTTTCTGCATGGTCCCTTAGACCATATGCCTCCATGACTACCAGGATTCTGGCCTTCCAGACTGCAAAGTTGGATAGGCCGTCAAACCTATCCTGATCACGTAATCCATGTGGTGCCATCTGCTCAGCAAATATGTCGAAACTCCTTCTCTCTATACTAGAGATATGGATCTAGGGTCCTTGGCGAAATAGGCACCCTCTGTTCCCTCTAACAACTGATTTCCTCTCGTGGAAATCCACTAAATCAATAACGAAACAGCTCTCTTCGATCCATTGATCGATTTGCAAATTTCTTTGGCTAGAAACCCTCTGAGGAGCTGATCTCCTCCCACTCTTTGTCAGTAGTGCTTAGGCTAAATTCTGAATGTTCAGAAATTTAACCCCACCAACACCTTCTGAAGTTCTGTAGCTCTGCTTCCGGCACTTCTGAATCAGACAACTTCAGATCTGCATCACCTTACCTGGCCTCTGCGTGAGCAGACAGTCCCAGTGTTGCCTCTGCGCAGTAAGTACATGGGCCTGCGTGGAGACAGCATAGGACTGCGTCACCCTGACCTCTGCGTGGCTCTGCTCTTTCTGAAACTGCGTTGTCCCTTCAGATCTAGCTTTCTGTTGTTGCTGCTACTCTCTCTACTTCCTTCTGCAACAAGATTCTTCATTCTTCTGCTGGTGAGCCTGCTAGATCTGCAGTCGCTCTGATACCATGCGAAAATTTCTGAATGGTACTTATGCAGAAATCCATTGTTAGATCTGGTTATAATTCTCCTACTTCAACAAGTTATTAATGATGAAATCTTCAGATTAACATCGAAGTAAACACATAATAGACTTTCACCGATTCAAATCTAAAACAAAAAAATACATGCACAATAGACAAAGTGACACAAGATTTTCTGGAAAACTATCCCCGGAAAAACCCAATGCGGGAAAACTAGTCTTCTAGCTATTAGAGGGTTTATATTATTAAGTAGTTTTCTGAATACAACAAATCTATTGGGTATGTGTTATATTCTTTCCATGATTGTGTTCAAGTATGGGGTTGGTGCAACAAGCTATAAGGATAGACTGTGATAGCCAAAGTGCAATTTTCTTGGCTAAGAACCCTGCTTATCATTCAAAGACAAAGCATATTGCTGTTCAATATCATTTTGTGAGGGATATGGTTGAGGATAAAAGGGTGTTGCTGGTAAAGGTGGACACTTTGAAGAATGTTGTAGATGCATTAACGAAGTGTGTGAGCACTCATAAGTTCTCTTGGTGTAGAGAAACAATGGGTGTTTCAGAGTTGGATTGATTATTAAGCTCTCTCGTGGCCCCCTGCAGAAAGAAAATAACAAGTGGGAGAATGTTGGGTATGTGTTATATTCTTTCCACGATTAGTCCCACGCGGCGGACCCACCCATGGTTTTGGGGGACGATGGTTTTCGGCCCCTGGTATTTTGTAGATCCGGTCAAGGGAACTACAGTTATGTTCTAATCCAGGGTTAATGGATTGGAGTTTATGTATGCTTCAGCATGTATATATATGTGTTGTAACACTGAAAGGAATATAATGAAAAATCAAGTTGGTCGTCTCGATTTGGGATCTAGGGGAAAATCTCTGTGTATATCTATTTTATGTTGTATGCTCTCTCTATTGTTTATTTTCTGTTTTTAAGATTCGTTTGTAGATAATTTCTGTACAGGGTTAAAACCTACATTTGGTATCAGAGTTGTTTCGGCTTCAAGGGGACGCCTTTGCTGCTGAGGGGTTTTTTTCTTGGGCCTAAGGTAAACCCTGTTCAGTGGGAGATCTACGAGATCGATTCTTGCGGTGAAAGAAGATGGCGAGCAGTGGAAAGATAGAGATTGAGAAATTTAATGGTCAGAGTTTTGAGTTGTGGAAGCTCAAGATGGAGGACCTGCTGTTGGGTAAAGATCAATGGATCGCGGTAGATCTAGCCTCCAGGGACTAAACCAACGGCAATGTCAGATGAAGATTGGAAGGCGAAGATCACAATACGGTTGTGTGTCTCAGATTTGGTATTATTGAATGTATCTGGGGAAGCTACGACGAAGAATTTGTGGGAAAAAATTGGGACTTTGTACCAATCTAAGTCTGGTGAATAAATTGTTCTTGCAGAAAAAGCTATATACCCTGAGGATGAAGGATGGAGACTCGGTGACAGAGCATCTGAACGCCTTCAATACTGTGGTAAGCCAGCTGTCATCTGTTGATATTAAAATCTCAGATGAAGATAAGTGCATCATTTTGTTGTGTTCTCTACTAGATTCATGTGACAGTCTAGCTATTGCAATAGGTAGCAATACAACTACCTTGAATTTTGTGACTTTGTCTCAGCCTTGCTGTCGGAGGAAATGAGATGGAGAAACATGGAGGGTTAGAATGGAGATGCCTTATCTGTACGAGGAAGGTCCCAGAACAGAAACGAGAATAAGGTTTCGAGTGGGAGATCTAAATCTAGAGGGAGATCTAAATCTCCTGGAAAGTTTGTAAAGGTGTGCTAGAAATGCAGAAAAGAAGGGCACTACAAAAAGGACTACGGATCTAAAGCTCTTGAGAAAGGAAAGGGATTTGATGATGCTCCTTCTGCAGAGGCAAAAACCACCTCAGATGAAGGTGGCGATGTGTATTTGGCTTCTTCTTTAAATACACATGTAGATAATGAGTCATGATTGATTGACTCGGGTGCATCCTTTCACTTCTCTCCCCATAGGGAGTGGTTCTGCGAGTATGAGAAATATGATTGCGGTGATGTCTTCCTAGGGGATGATAGGAAGGCCAGAATCGTCGGACGTGAAAAAGTCAAGTTGAACTACAAGGTGGAAGGATTAGAACACTTCCTAGTGCTCTGCACATTCCTGCATTGGCCAGAAATCTGATTTCTATAAGGAAGATGGATGATGCAGGTGTAAAAACAATGTTCGAGAAAGATACCCGTAAGATGGTTAGGGGAGCACTGGTATTAATGCGGGGAGTTCGGATTGGAACTCTGTACAAGCTTCAAGACAGCACTGTTATTGATGGGTGCAACAGTTCTGTGGTTCCTGAAAGTGGAGCGGAACGCCTAGCGGTCTCTAGAGAAAAGACCATGTTATGGCATCAAAGGCTTGGACATATTAGAGAGAAGGGCATTCAGATACTGCATGGAAATGGTATGGTAGAAGGTATGTCTAATTGCTCTTTGGATTTTGATTTCTGTGAACATTGTGTATATGGGAAGCAGAATCGGGTGAGTTTCCCTTCTGGTGCTAAGAGGGGGAACAAGATATTAGAGCTTGTGCACAGTGATGTGTTTGGACCTGTGTCGGTTCCATCACTGGGTAATTCTATGTACTATGTTTCATTCATAGATGACTTCTCAAGGAATACATGGATATATTTCTTGAGGAAGAAATCTGAAGTTCCAATGATTTAAAAATTTAAGGCTGCGTGAAACTTAGAGACCAGAAAAGAAGATACAAAGAATAATGAAGGCAGGATAATGGTAGGGAGTTCTGCAAGAAAGATTGCAGAGTGTTTTGTAAGTGTGGTATAGCATGGCGAGAAGACTACTCCATACACCTCAGCCAAAAAATAGATACGAGAATGGGCACAAGTATGGAGGAAAGGCAAAAGCATGCTCGATTAGACCGGGTTTGGACAGGTCAGGCGAAGGCGGTGGGAACCATGTTACAGATTAAGGTGCCTTCATCGGTGTTGGAGGATAAGACTCCACATGAGGTATGGACTGGTAAGAAACCCTCTCTTTCACATCTAAGGGTATTTGGATGTGATGCATATGTACATGTTCCAAAGGAGAAAAGGACCAAGTTGGATAATAAATCTGAAAGGTGCATCTTTATTGGGTATAAGGATGGTTTAAAGGGTTACAAGCTTTGGAACCCAGAAACAAGAAAGGTTGTGTACAGCCGAGATGTGGTGTTTAGAGAAGTGAAAGATGTTGTTAAACATGAAGTCCTACCAAAGGAACCTGAGAAGATAGAGTTTGAGCTAAAGGAGGATGAATCAGACTCTACAATAGAAGAAGACTCAGAAGATGAAGAGCCACAAACTCCAGCTTTGAGAAGATCAGTTCGGGAAAAGAATAGCAGAAGGTATAGTCATACGCTACATTCGAATTTACTACTTTAACTATAGCCGATGATGATCCCGAAGCGAGTCGGGGAGCTTGATGGGCTCAGAGGATGGAAAACTATGGAAGGAGGCCATGGTTGATGAAATGGCATCCTTGCATAAAAATGAGGCATGGGATCTGGTGGAGTTGCCGGCTGGAAGGAAGCCCATCGGGAGCAAATGGGTGTTTAAGAAAAAGATGAATGTAGAAGGCAAGGTAGAGAAATACAAAGCTCGGTTGGTAGCAAAAGGTTATTCCCAAGTGCCAGGAATTGATTTTGGTGATATTTTTTCTCTTGTTGCCAAAGTAACTTCTATTACATTACTTTTATTTGTTGTTGCTACATTTGATTTTGAGGTAGAACAGATGGATGTTTAGACAACATTTCTTCACGGGGATCTAGAAGAGGAGATCTACATGAAACAACCTGAAGGCTTTATGGTGAAAGGAAAGAAAGAACTAGTATGCAGGTTAAAGAAGTCTTTGTATGGGTTAAAATAGTCACCAAGGATGTGGTATCAGAAATTTGATACCTATATACGGGGACTTGGCTTCACCAGAAGCAAGGAGAATCACTATGTTTATTTTAAATTAATTGGTGACCATGTTATTTATTTGGTGTTGTATGTGGATGATATGTTGTTGATTGGAAATGACAAAGAAATTATCCAAGATTTGAAGACCCAACTGTTCTCCAAATTCGACTGAAGGATCTTGGTGCTGCGAACTATATTTTGGGCATGGAAATTAAGAGAGACGGGCAAAGAGGAAACTCTGGTTAAACCAGAGGAAATATGTTGAGACTATATTTCAGAGGTTCAATATGTAGGATAGTAAACCAGTGAATGTTCCTATTCCTGTAGGTGTAAAGTTGTCTGCTGAACAGTGTCCCAAGACACAAAAAGAAGAGGAGGATATGTCTCGTGTTCCATATGCAAATGTAGTGGGTAGCCTGATGTATGCAATGGTTTGTAGCCAGACATTGCACATGCAATGGGAGTATTGAGCAGGTTTATGTCAAACCCAGGGAAGGAGCATTAGACAGCAGTGAAGCAGGTTTTCAGATATTTGCGTGGCACTAGTGATTATGGCTTGTGCTACCAGGGAAGACCAAGATTGGAAAAAGTGTTGGACATTCGTGGTTTTGTTGATGCAGACTGGGCTGGAGATCTGGACCAAAGAAGATATACAAGTGGGTATGTGTTTAACCTATTTGGAGGTGCAGTCAGTTGGAAGAGTAAAAGACAGTCTGTAGTGGCTCTTTCAACTATAGAGGCAGAATACATGGCAGCCACTCATGCAAGCAAAGAAGCAGTTTGGTTCAAGAGATTGTGTTCAAGTATGAAGTTGGTGCAGCGAGCTATAAGGATAGACTGTGATAGCCAAAGTGAAATTTTCTTGGCTAAGAACCCTGCTTATCATTCAAAGACAAAGCACATTGATGTTCAATATCACTTTGTGAGGGATATGGTTGAGGATAAAAGGGTGTTGCTAGTAAAGGTGGACACTTTGAAGAATGTTGCAGATGCATTGACGAAGTCTGTGAGCACTCAGAAGTTCTCTTGGTGTAGAGAAACAATGGGTGTTTCAGAGCTGGACTGATTATTAAGCTCTCCTGTGGCCCCTTGCAAAAAGAAAACAACAAGTGGGAGAATGTTGGGTATGTCTTATATTCTTTCCACGATTAGTCCCAAGCGTCGTACATTGCGTCGGGCGCAGCAGGGGGGTCACAGGGCGGACCCACCCATGGTTTTGGGGGACGATGGTTTTCGGCCCCTGGTATTTTGTAGATCCGGTCAAGGGAACTACGGTTATGTTATCATCCAGGGTTAATGGATTTGGGTTTATGTATGCTTCGACATGTATATATATGTGTTGTAACACTGAAAGGAATATAATGAAAAATCAAGCTGGTCGTCCCGATTTGGGATCCGGGGGAAAATCTCTGTGTATATCTGTTTTATGTTTTATGCTCTCGCTATTGTTTATTTTTTGTTTTTAAGATTCATTTGTAGATAATTTTTGTACAGGGTTAAAACCTACAAAATCTAGGCACCACACTAGTTAACTCGACAGAGAAAAATATAGATTTGCAGTTAACTTGTTGTTCTGAAGCCAAAACATTGACTAATCCACACCCTCAAACGGGATTTACAAGACTTGGCCAAATTTTGGCCCTAAAAACCCCAGCGCTGCCCCTGAAGCCCCTGTGTCAGTCTCTTCAGCCTCTGCGTGCCTCTGCGCTGACCTAGAGAGTACTGCGTAACCCCATAATGGGTAACGCAAACCCTACGCTGCCCCTGAGGGTCTCTGCGTAACCTAGATGGGTCCCCTGCTGCCCAACACTGTTGTAGAAGGGATTGCATAGCACCTGCATTGTTGAAGCTGCCTCTGCAATGCGTAACTGCTGCCTTCTCTGCAGCTGCTGCCTCTGCTTCTCTGCGTTGCCTCTAGAACCTGCTCTCTGCCTCTTGCTGATTCTAGGCACTGGGATCAGACCATCCCCTTAGCCTAAACTACCCCTCCCTGTAGCTGAAACACTTTTGAAAGTTCGTAGCAAACCTTGCCCTAGAACTTCATCTTAGTCCCAGTGCTCTGCCTCCGTGTGTCTCCTCCAAATGAGCCCAAGCCATTCTTTATACTTTTCTCGTTGGGAAACCAACGACCATGATCAGATCTTGAATCGATGGCTAAGATTAAAAGAAAGCTTGATCCTTGTGACTTAAGACAATTTCATCACATGTTTTAATTAATTACCTTTAATACTTTAATTTTCCTGAGTTAAAATTAGGGTCCTTAATTAAAATTATTAATTAATTAATTATCTCCCAAGCTGGATGAAATTTCCCAAATCACTTTCTGGGTCTTGGAAATCTTATGTACTCCAGTCCCTCCACAAACTTTGGGAGCTAGACCAAATCCAATGCTACCCCATCACTCAAGAAAACTCAACATTGAGTGCAGCAGCAGTAGAAGGGAGAAGAGCACTTGCTTTGACTTGTTTGAGCAAAGATGGCCGCATATGGACTGAGAGATCAAGATAGGTTAGACGGTGTGTCTAACTTTGCTATCTGGAGAGCCAGAATCCTGACACTCCTAGATGAGTACGGTATCAATGACCACACAGAGAATGTCCTGGTTGTGCCGACCAATGCTGATGCTCTAAAGTTCAATGAAAATCAGGCACGGGCTAAGCACTTGATCATGGATGGAGTGAAAGATCATGTGGTCCCGCACATTGCCGAGAAGAAGACGACAAAAAAGGTGTGGACATTATTGACCACGTTGTATCAAGGTAGCTCCGTCCAGAGGAAGATGCTTATGGAGAATGAGATGTGGATGTTCTAGATGCATAAGGGAGAGGAGATTGATCCCTTCCTCTTCAGATTGCAGACTATCCGAGACCAGCTGATTGCCATGGCAGCAACTCCAAATGATGGACTCATGGTAAGGACTACCCTGAATGTAGTCACCAATGAGTGGTAGACCTTTGTCCAAAGTATCTTGGGCAGAGCACAACTCCCAAATTGGGGAGACATATGGGCAATCATTCGACAGGAGTAGATCTGGAGAATAACCGAGAGGGAATTCAGAAGTAGAGGAATCAAGATAAAGAAACAGGAGGAGGAAGATGCAACCCTAGCATCTAAGGGACAACGACAACAAGGGAAGAAGAAGAAGGACCTATCCAAGGTTCGGTGCTTCAGATGTGGTGAATTGGGACACTTCGCCAGTACTTGTCCTAAGAGGAAGGACAAGGAAGATTCAGACTCCAAGGCAGCAACAGCGAAAGGGGACGATGGCAGCAAAGATGATGTGGCCATGAGTGTGCATGTACCTCGAGAGAAGAGGTGGGGTGACATAGATCTGTAGAGTGAGCTACAGATGGAGATGACAGGATCCTTGTGGTGCCCAAACTCTTGGATCACATACGAGCTACGGGAGCCTTAAGACAGTAGCAGGATGACTGGAGCGGTTGGTGCAGAAGATCATGGAGAAGCAAAGGCAGTTCTGGGACACAGGAGAGTAGAGCGGCATAGTGCAGTGGCAGCAGTAGCGTGGAAGCAGCAGCGTAGAGGCTGATGGGACTTCAGCAACGTAGAGGGGCAGTCTTTACGCAGTGCAGAGTAGAGGCTCTAGAGGGACAACGCAGAGCAGCAACAGAGGGTGCTTCAGTGATGAGATGTAGCAAGACTGACTTGTCTGTCAGTTGTTGGGTGATTGTCCTTCAATTGCTTACTTCTCAACAACTAAGTTACAGTGCAGCAGTTAGCAGTGGTAGCGCTATAGGCAACATGATGCAACAATTTGAGAGGGAGATTCAATACAAAATGTGGTAGTGTCAGTGGTAGTGACATGGGCGACAATTAAGAAAGCAGCAACGTAGTGGATGGAGGGCAGCAGACCAAGCATCAGCAGCGCAGGGACTGATGCTAGAGATCAAGGTGATGCTTTAGTGGTGAAGTGTTGCTAGAGCACATTCCTCGCTACGAGGGAGTGTTGAGATTTTGGGTAGCATCGGATGTGCTCTAGCTCCGTAACTTTGTGGAGGGGCTAGAACACATGAGATCTCCAAGACCCCGAAATCGTTTGGAGAAATTCCACCCGATGTAAAATTTATTCGAATAATTAAATTTTCTAATGGGGACCCTAAGTGTAACTTAGGGAAATTGAAAAGTTAAAGTGAATTAATTTACACGTGATGTTTTAAGTGATGTGGATCAAACTTTCTCTAATCTTAGTCATTGATTAGTGATTAGATCACAATCGTTGATATTTCAACGAGAAAAGTATTAAAGGAATGCTTGGGGTCAGTTGGAGAACACACACATTGTAGTAGCACTTGAGCTAAGTCGAAATTCTGGGGTGTGGTTTGCTGAGAATTTTCAAGTGAGCTTGCAGTGCTAATGAGGTGCAGATTGGCAAGGGATGTTGTGATCCAAGGCCGAGAATACATATATCAAAGAGGCAGATTCATACCAGGCAACGCAGAGGCCAGTAGGAGGGAAGCAACCTAGCCAGGCTGACCCAGAGGCAGCGCAAGGGCTAACGCATAGGCTTCAGGGTGACGCAGAGGTTGCGCAAAGCCCAGAAGGGTGACATAGGGGCAACCTGTGCTGCGCAAAGGCCATGCTGGACAGGAGAGCTTGATGTAGAAGCTGGAAGAGATGCACTGGGGTTCTAGTGGGCCAGAAAGGGCTTGTATTCAATAATTCCTGAAGGGTTTGAATCAACCATATTTTCTGTCTCCGAGTAGTAAGGTACAACTGTCGTGAAATTCTCTGTCAGGCAAAACATTACTGGTGCCCTTGATGTATTCAAATTGTTCTTAATAATAAAACCCTCTAAGAGCTACTGCACCAGTTTTCTCACATTGGGTTTTTCTAGGGATATTTGTCCAAAAAATCATGTGTCCTTTGTCCTTGATCATGGAGCATGGCACGTGTGGCTTCCATGATTGTTTGATTCTTCCTTTTGTGAAAATTTCTGAGTAAGAAACAATATTGCTGTATATTGATTTACTTCTCCTACTTGTTTTATTATTTACAAGTTATTTAACTGAAAAATTTTAGAAAAACATCAAAGTAAACACAACTACAGCCTACACATACATACAGATCATTTATTGAAACATAGCGCACATATGACAAAGGACACATGATTTTTCGGACAAATGTCCCTGGGAAAACCCAATGCGGGAAAACCAGTGCAACAGCTCTTTGAGGGTTTTATTATTAAGCAGAATATGAATACATCAAGGGCACCATTAGTGGTTTGCCCGACTTATAATCTCACGGTAGATGTACCTTATCACTCGGAGACAGAAAATATGGTTGATTCAAACCCTCAAGGGAATTATTGAATACGAGCCCTTTCTAGCCCACTGGAACCCCGACACTGTCCCTTCAGCCTTTGCGTTAGCCTCTCCTGCCCAGCGTAGCCTTTGCGCAGCACAGGTTGCCTTTGCATCACCCTTTTGGGCTCTGCCCTGAAGGGTCTGCTTCAGCTCTTGCGCTACCTCTCTGTCAACCTGGCTGAACTGCGTCCCTCCTACTGGCCTCTACGCTGCCTGGTACAGATCTGCCTCTCTGATTTATGTATTCTCGGCCTCAAATCAGTGTAATACCTTGCCGATTTGCCACTCACTGGCACTGCAAGCTCACTTGAAAATTTTCAGCAAATCACGCACTAGAATTTCGACTTAGCTCAAGTGCTACTGCAATGTGTGTGTCTCCAACTGACCCCAAGTCTTCCTTTAATACTTTTCTCGTTGAGAAATCAACGATTATGATCTAATCTCTAATCAACGGCTCAAATTAGAAAAGGCTTGATCTACATCACTTAGAACATTCTCACCACATGTGTAAATTAATTCACTTTAATTTTTCAATTTCCCTAAATTCGACTTAGGATCCCCATTAAAAAATTTAACTATTTGAATAACTTTTACACTGGGTGGAATTTCCCCAAACGATTTCTGGGTCTTGGAGATCTCATGTGTTTTAGCGCCTCCACAAAGTTTCGGAGCTAGAACACATCCGATGCTACCCAAAATCTCAACACTCCCTCCTAGCGAGGAATGTGCTCTAGCAACACTTCACTCCAGAAGCGTTACTATGATCTCTCGCATCGGTCCCCTGCGTTGTTGATGCTTGGCCTGCTGCCCTCCATCCACTGCGTTGTTGCTTTCTGTACTACTGCCCATGAGTCTGCCATAGTCACTGCCACATCTGTACTCTAGCTCCCTCTCAAATTGCTGCATCATGCTACCTGTTGACCACTCTGTGTCAACAACCCCATAGCAGTACACCCCCATTTTTGCAAATGAGATTTATCATGTTTGAGGTGTTCACCCCATTCAGATTTCATCTTCAGTTGACAAATTTGTAAAAGATGTAAACCCATTTTTCATATTTATAGTGTAAATGATCTTAGTAAGACAATCATGTATGTAACAACCTAGGTAAGCCTAGTATTTTGGTGACGATTTCTATCCTAGGAGGTTTTTCATCTCACTGATTCATTTGTGCTTTTCAACACAAATGATCGACAGAGTTTTTTCCGTCCAACTTCACCCCAAAGCCAGGGTGGATTTTGTCGTCAAGATACTAAGTAAGTCCTAATGTTTTCTTTTGAGTGTTTGTAAAAGTAATTTGGGAATAATCCTAGCTAATTGGCTAGATTATTTTATTACAAATTACTTGGTCTGCTAGATGAAGATCATATTCAGAGTCGCAGAATTGGATAGATATTTGAGGGTCTATTACGAATGGGTTTTCCCCCTTCATGTGCCAAATTGTAATATCTTGTGTAAAATATTTTAGTGCATGGTCCCTCATAGTTAGACACCATGGATAAAGTATTAGAGGGTTGAAAAAATAATTAATCCCCTCATGAGTCAATTAATTAAATTTTTTGGCAAAATTAAATTTAAATTATAAGCCAAAAATTTAATTAATTTGAGGTCCTAGAAAAAATTGATTCTCCAAATTAAAAAATTCATTGGTTATAGAAATTTTAATTTTTGGAGGTCTTTGTGTGAAAATTATACTACAGTATCATGGTTCACTTCTCCTACTTAATTTAAATTATACAAGTTATCTTCAAAAATTAGATTCAGAAAATATCGAAATAAACACAACTACAGTCTACATATGCAAATCATTTACTGAATACTACGCTCATTCAAACAAAGTGACACATCGATTTTTGGACATAAGTCCCCGAAAAATCCCAAAGCGGGAAAATTGGTGCAACAGATATGAGGGTTTATTTTATTTAGATTCTGAGTACAACAAATCTGGGTTCTAGATCTGGAAACCCTGACAGAGAATAAAAGAAATTTGCAGCTAACCTGTTGTTCCAAGACCAAATATCTGACTGATCCACACCCTCAAACGGGATTTACAAGACTCATCCCGGATTTGACGCTAGACACCCCAACGCTGCCCTTGAAGCCCCAGCGTCAGCCCTGCTAGGCTCTATGGGCCACTGCGCTGCCTAGAGAGGGACTGCGTAACCCTAGAGAGGGTGACACAGACCTTACGTTGGCCCTAGAGACCCTCTGCGTAATTCATAAACCCTTTGGAGCTGCAGCGTTGCCCTTTCCTTGGCCTGCATAGTGGCTGCGCAGCTACCGCTGCTGCTCTCTGCTCCTCTGCGCTGTCCTTGTTGGTTGCTCCTCGACCTCTTGCTGACTCTTGGCTCCGAGATCAAATCATCCCCTTAGCCAATAGTACCCCTCACTGCAGAAAAATCCTCCGGAAATTCTTAGCAAACCCTGCCCTAGAATTCCAGATCATTGTCTCAGTTCTGCAACTGTGTCTGTCTCCAACTAACCCTTAGGCCTTTCTCTTATACCTTGTCATTCAGCTCATCAATGACCGAGATTAAAACATTCATCAATGGCTGAGATTAAAAGACTTCTTGATCCGTGTCTTTTAGAACATTTCAACACATTTGTTAATTAATTCACTTTAATTATTTAATTTTCCTAAGTTTAGACTTCGGAAATACATTAAAATAATTAATTATTTGAATAACATGAACACCAGCTGAAATTTCACAAAACACTTTTTGGATTTTGGAGTTCAAGTGTGTTTTAGCCCCTCCACAAAAACTCAGGGCTAGAGCACACCCAATGCTATACCAACTATACAAAATCTCAACACTCCGGCCAAGTGAATATTCAAAATTTCAAGAGATTTTGGACCCTTGGGCCTTGGTAGTTAAGTCAATGTCAATTTTTTGAGGTAATTAACTCAAAAATATTATTTTTGAGAGTTAATTAAAAAGGAATTAAATGAAATATCCGAAATTCCTCAAAAAATAAGTAATTTCGACAAACAAGATTAAAAGATGATTAGATCTTTTTCGACGGTCGAGATTACTTTGACGGGGATCAAGCCAGCTAGCTGTTGGAGAATAAATCTATAAATTAGAGGTCTTTGTCCATCATTTTTCATCTGATCATTGAATTGTGCACTTTTTCTGAAAAGCTCTTGTAACTTTCACTGAGTAATAAAACGCAAAGACTTTGGGGTTTCAGACTGTGGTGTTCCTTTTCAGACTTACGTGGTAATATTTCTTCTAAAACTCTGCTGCTTTTATTTGCATTTGTTGGTTAATAGCCTTTGAGGATTGATCTGTGCACAGATATCTTGCACAGATTTCTGGGTTTTTTAGATATCATTTTGGTTTGATAGGAGTATCAGGTATTTATATTTCTTGATAATCTTTTGGTTATTTTTGAATCCCTATTAATTTAAAATTCAGATCCGAATGTGCAGAGGTTACTATCCAGGATTTGAGCGTTTGGGGAAATCCTCAGTTGGATCAACCAACTCTCAGATTGCAATGTCTGAAAAGCCCATTGTTTCTAAATTTCTAAAAGTCATCTTACAGAACATTTTACTTGCATTGTTTTTTCTTTTAGGTTGTGCCTCTTTAAATCTCCAATTTATCTCTTTTAAATTGTGCAAAATGGTTTAAATCTGGCTAAGCGGGCTTTGATATGATAGATCTATAGAATAGTATTGTAGATTTTTAACTATCATTATTTTTTTTTAACTCACTAGGGTTTAGGGTTTTCATATTTGTATACATGTGCTAGGTTTCTAGGTTTTGTTTCTAGCTTGTGCATGTGTGGATCTAAGGGTTTTTCAATGGAAATTCCAAGATCCGAGAAAGATCTAGGCCCTGGAGGGTAAGATCTTGTCTCGGAATTCATAAATTTTGCAGGAATTCTCCGCCAAGGACATCAAATCGAAAAAGTTGCAGTTCAGGTTTTTCTCATAAAATCACGAAGTGATCTAAAATAAATTTCTGAAGTAAAAAAAATTTAATTTTTGGGCGAGAGATTTATCGATTTTTTTTGGCCCTCTCTGTTCTTTCTCTGTTGCTCAAACGTCGCGTCCTCTCCTTCCTACTTGTGTTTTTTGCGTGTTGCCTTCTCTCCTCGCTGCTCTCACATTCTCCTATCTCCTGCTGTTGCTTTCTTCCTTTTCACTGTTGCCTTCCACTTGCTCCCTCACACTGTTGCTGGCTCCATCCTTCTCCTTCTCGTTGACCTTGCGTGCTTCCTTTCTCTGCTGCATTCCTCATTGCCATACCCCTTCACGCATTCTCTTCGTGTCGGCTGCTCGAAAACTGCCTCCTATCGAATCCATTGTTCAGCTATGTCGACTGCATGAAAACGACTCCCTCACGCATTTGTCTGACGTGCGCACAACAGACAACTCATAGCTGCAAATAAAATTAACGCATATCATTTTTTCTAAAGTTAAAACATTTCATTTAAATTTTTCTTAATCTTTTCTAAGGCTTAGCTTAGTTTATGTTTGGAATTTTTTTTTTAAGATTAACTTTGGTTTTAGATAGCATAATGCATTTTTTTTTAAATCTTCTGAAGTGTCGTTTTAGGTTAGGTTTCTGATTTCGTTTTCTTATTTTTATTTAGTTTAGCTTTCGATCTCATTTAGATTTAATTTTTTCAAACATTACATTACTTCTTTTTTTTTAATTTGTATAAAGTTGGTTCCTCATTTAATTTTTTATGAACATAGCATTTCAATTTTCTAAGGTTTAGTTTAGTTTTTCATTTTTATTTTTTTTATTTTGTAAAGTTTAACATTTAAATTTAAATTTTAGTTTTGTTATAACATTTAATTTTTATTTAGTTTTTTGTAAAGTTTTAGCTTAGCATTCTAAATTTAAATTTTACTTTTCTGTTAGCATTTGTAATAACATTTCATTTCTATTTAATAAAGTTTAGGTTTTTCATTTCTTTTAGTTTTAAATTAACTTTTAAATTTTATGCAAAAGGAAACTTTTGAAAACAAAAGAGAGTTTTTAATTTTTAGGTTTTTCAAAAATCAAAACTCAAAAAAATATTTCATTTTTCTTTAGCCTTTGCGAAAAACTTCAAAAAAAAATTGAATTCTCAAATTTTTGTTGTCCCTTAAATATTTCTTTTCGAGATCACTTTCAAGGATCATCATTGAGATGTAAAGGTCTTAAGCATCAGGGGAATTTTACTTAGTCAAAGGGAAATTTAATTTTTTTAAACATCTCTAAAGTTTGACTATAGAGAATTTTTTAAATTTTTCAGTACTGGAATGTTTAGAATATCATTTGAATTTGGAAGTTCTAAGCATTTTAATTCCTTACTCTTTCATGGTATCATTTTTCAGAATTTAAAGTGTTTAAGTTGTGCAGTGGGTTTTAAGTTATTTCGTGCTTAATATCTATTGAAACCATTCGTTGATTAGTTTCACTACAGCTATGGTTTAAATTTACTTGAATTAACATTGCATGATAAAACATTGATAAATCTTTCAACTAATTGTTAATGTTTCTTATTTCCTGAATTCAATGTCTCTAATGCATTATCTTGAAGATGATATTAAAGAGTTGTGAAGATATCTTTGTTCTCTTTGAGCTATAATTGCATTGGAATAGTAAGCTTATGATTTGATTTAGAATTACATTGTGATATTTTTATACATTGTCGAAAAGCTTGTCTTTCAATTTTTATCTATTTGAGCAACTAAAAGACTATGGTGTACATCTCATAGATAATTGTGGCATAAGCATTTTTTCCCTGAATCTAGCTTCATCCCTCTCCTTTCTTTAATCATCTCATGCATTTGCATTTTAAGTTAGATCTGCATTATTAAAATTTACTTGCAAGAATAAGCTTGGTCAATAGAGAGATAGTTACTAACATGTCCTTACTTGAGAAGCCTGGTTCTAGTAGCACTTAAAACAGTGACCTTGCAGTGGTCAGAGCCACAACTCTCTAAGTGCCAGAAGCACCGGGTATGCTAGATTTTCAGGGGAGGTATTGTTAATCACACCCTAGTGTGCTTCACCTTAACGTCTCTCTACGACTTTCTACGGAATCAAGCTCAATATAGTAAGGGTTGAAGGGTTTGAAATTAGACAGGAAATTAACTAAAATTAACCAAGACTCCTTGCATCCCACATTAGTCTTAGGATCTGCATTTCATATAGGATAGTTGTTCATTCTAGCAGCAGTTGTCTATCAATTACGTGGTCTTAATTTCATAACGATATAGTTGACTCCATAAGGCACTAGTATCAAACCATTAATCTAATCAAACCTGTTAAATCTTGTTAGATCTAAAACAAGTACTTGGTCGCTTGACTGTCTCCTAAACTGGTTGGTTTCCAACTAGTTCTCTCTCATTCCATTTCCGTAGGGTCTACCCTCCTTAGTCTGCTATAGGGAGACAGCTTAAACAGAGAGATTGGGATCAGGGTGATAACCCCCGATCCGAACCATTGTCGCGGTGCCTAGACATTTTGTGCGACAACACTACCTATAGCACTGCCACTGCTAACTGTTGCATGGCAACTTAGTTGCTGAGAAGTAAGCAACTGAAGGACAATCACCCAAAAACTGATAGACAAGTCAGTTTGGCTGCATCTCATCACTGAAGCACCCTCTGTTGTTGCTCTGCACTGTCTGTCTGAAGCTCTACGTTGTCTGCTGCTTTGCACTGCGTAAGCACTGCCTCTACGCTGTTGAAATCCCAGCAGCCTTTGCGTTGTTGCTTCCACGTTGTTGCTGCCTCTGCTTTGCGTTGCTCTAGCCCTCAGCATTCAAGCACTGCCTTGTGCCTTTCCATGATCCTCTGCATCCACTACTCCAGTCATCTTGCTACTGTCTTAAGGCTCTCGTAGCTCGTATGTAATCCAAGAGTTTGGGCACCTCAAAGATCCCACCAACACCATATGTAGCTCACTCTACAAATCTATATCGCCCCACCTCTTCTCTCGAGGTACATGGGCACTCATGGCCACATCATCATCGCTGCCATCATCCCCTTTCGTTGTTGCTTCCTTGGAGTCCCAATCTTCCTTGCCCTTCTTCTGAGGACAAGTATTGGCGAAGTGTCCCAACTCACCACATCTGAAGCACCAGACCTTGGAAATGTCCTTCTTCTTCCCTTGGTATTGTTGTTCCTTAGATGCTATTGCTGCATCTTCCTCCTCTTTCTTAATTTTGACTCCTCCGCTGCTGAATTCTCTCTTGGTTATCCTCTTGATCTCCTCCTGAGGAAGGATTTCCCACATGTCCCTCCAATTTGAGAGTTGTGCTCTGTCCAAGATGCTTTGGACAAAGGTCTCCCACTCATCGGTGATTGCATTTAGGGCAGTCCTCACCATGGGTCCATCATTAGGAGTTGCCCCCATGGCAATCAACTAGTCTCGGATAGCTTGCAATCTAAAGAGGAAGGGGTCGATCTCCTCTCCCTTGTGCATCTGAAACATCCACATCTGATTCTCTAGAAGCATCTTCCTTTGTACGGAGCTACCTTGATACAACGTGGTTAATGATGTCCACACCTCCTTTTCCATCTTCTTCTCGGCAATATGTGGAACCACGTGATCTTTCACTCCATCCATGATCAAGTGTTTAGCCCGCGCCTAATTTTCATTGAACTTTTTCAGAGCATCAACATCGATCGACACAGCTAGGACGTTCTCAACATGGTTTCTGATGCCATACTCCTCAAGGAATGTCAGGATTTTGGCTTTCTAGATAGCAAAGTTAGACACATCGTCTAACCTATCATGATCTCTCAGTCCATACGAGGCCATCTCTTCTCCCTTCTACTACTACTACACTCAGCAAAAGACCAGATCTGGGTTTCTTGGCGATAGAAACCCTCTAGAGAGTATGCTCCCTCTTCTCTCCTGGAAATTCTTCACCAATTCTATTGAATCAGCCCTCTACGATCACTCCTCTTGATCGAATCTCAGATTTCTTGGCAAGAAAATCTGCTGAGGGACTGTTTCCCCTTACTTTGTCAAATTTACTAGGCACTCTTCTGCACTGACAAAACCGATGCCCCACTAGCAACTTTGAAGATTAGGAACTGCACTTCCAGCCCCTAAAATTGGCACAGTCTCACTCCCTCTTGGACTGTGTCACCCTCTAGGGCCTGCGTCAGCCCATCATGATCTTGACAGGCTCTGCGTTAGCCTCTGCGTCACCCCTCTGGGCCTACGTTAGCCTCTACATCATCTCTACGCGAGCAGACTGGCTTTGTGTCACCCCTGCAGGGCATGCGCTGTCCCTCTGGTGTTGCATTGCCTCTTGCTGATGATGTGCAACTTCAGCTGCTCTCCTGCAACAAAAATCTTCAGCCCCTTCCTAATGTCTTCAACTTGATCTGCAATAGCTCTGATTCCATGTGAAAATTTTTGAATACAGAAACCCTACTACAATATATTGATTTACTTCTCCTACTTGTTTTATTATTTACAAGTTATTTAACTGAAATATTCATAAAAGAATCAAAGTAAACATAACTGCAACCTAAACATACAGACAAATCATTTACTGAAACATAGCGCACATATGACAAAGGACACGTGATTTTTCGGACAAATGTCCCCAGAAAAACCCAATGCGGGAAAACTGGTGCAACAACTCTTTGAGGGTTTTTTTATTATGCAGAATATGAATACATCAAGGGCACCAGTAGTGGTTTGCCCGACATAGAATTTCATGGCAGATGTACCTTGTCACTCGGAGACAAAAAATATGGCTGATTCAAACCTTCAAGGGAATTACTAAATAAGAGCCCTTTCTGGCCCACTGGAACCCCAATGTTGTCGCTCCAGCCTCTACGTTAGCCTCTCTTGCCCAATGTAGCCTTTGTGCAGCACAGGCTGCCCCTGCATCACCCTTATGGGCTCAATGCTGCTTGTGCGCCACCATGAAGGCTCTGCGTCAGCCCCTGTGCTGCCTCTGCATCAGCCTGGCTGGGTTGCGTCCTTCCTGCTGGCCCCTGAGCTGAATGGTACGGATTTGCCTCTTTGATTTATGTATTCTCGGCCTCGGATCAGTGTAATCCATCGTTGATTTGCCCCTCACCAACATTGCAATCTCACTCGAAAATTCTCAGCAAACCGCACTTCAAAATTTCGACTTAGCTCAAGTGCTACTGCAATGTGTGTCTCCAACTAACCCCAGGTCTTCCTTTAATACTTTTCTTGTTGAGAAATCAACCGTCGTGATCTAGTCTCTAATCAATGACTCATATTAGAAAAGGTTTGATCCACGTCACTTAGAACATTCTCACCACATGTGTAAATTAATTCTCTTTAATTTTTCAATTTCCCTAAGTTAGACTTAGGGTCACCATTAAAAAATTTGATTATTTGAATAACTTTTACACCGGGTAGAATTTCCCCAAACGATTTCTGGGTCTTGGAGATCTCATGTATTCTAGCCCTTCCACAAAGTTTCGGAGCTAGAGCACATCCGATGCTACCCAATATCTCAACATCTTTCAACAACTCTATTTTTCTCAGGAGTGAATGGAATAGTTATCTCGCCCTTAATTCCAGCCCCTCTGCAAAAGTCATTGAATTCATTTGATTCATATTCGTTTCCATTGTCGGTCCTCAATATCTTGATTTTCTTCCCTGTTTGATTTTCCACCAATGCTTTGAAAGAACGAAACTATTTGAATACCTCATCCTTCTTCAAGAAATAGATCCATGTTTTGTGTGAGAAGTCATCCACAAAGATTGCATTGTATAAGTATCCTCCCAATGATGTTACGGGCAACATACCAGATAGGTCAGAATGGACCAATTGAAGAATATTGGTAGTTTGGATTTCATTAGAAGGGAATGGTCCCCTTATAAGTTTCCCAATTGCACAACCCTGACAAACTCCTTAATGATTCATGTTGAACTTGGGCATACTTGTGACCATTTTCCTTACCCCAGTCAGGTAAGGCTTTGTAATGAAAGTGGGAAAATCTTCAGTGCCATAATTCAGATTAAAGAGAAGTATTGCAAGTTAAGGCTCCTAAAGGACTTCCTCCAACTTGATAGAGACCATAAACCCTAAATCCAAGTGTGAATGCATCTTTAGGATTTCTTTGCCAAATATGTACCTTTCCATTAATGAATGCTACCTTGAACCCTTTATCTTCCATTGCAGAAATAGACATCAGGTTCTTCTTCAAATCAGGCACATGCAATACTTCTTGTAGATGAATGGTTTGACCTTGTTTCAAGTGAAGAGTGACAATACCGATCCCTTTCACGGGGTAGGTGGCATTATCTCTAAGTATGATCTCCAAATTAGTCTTATTTTCAACCAAATTTGAAAGGACCTCCTTGTACCCAGTGAAGTGCCTTGAGGCTCCACTATCAATCAACCAATGATCCAAAGCATCCAGAGGAGAGGCAGTAGATAGAGTGGAAATAAGATAGAACTCCTTTTGTTTTTCTACAACATTACTTTCCTCATACCTGGAATTTCTCGTCCTTTTGGGGGGTCAACCATTTCCATATCGAGCAGCGGGAGGGTCCCTTCTTCTTTGATTGTTGAACCTATTGTTCGTTTGATTGCCATGGCCTTTGAAATTGTTGTTATTGTTGTCGTCATTCCTTGGAGAGTTCTTCTTGCGAAGACATTATCTAGCATAGTGGCCGAACCTGTTACAATTGTAGCACCTTCCTTTTCTTCCTTCTTTGAATCCCTGCTTGAATCCTTGACCCTGTCTTCTTGGACCAGTTTTATTTTTCCTCTTACCATGAGTGGAGAAAGCAGTGGGATCATTTCCATTTGAAGGCTTGTCTCTCTCCATCATCCTCGTCTCCCCTTGAGTGCATCTAGCCAATAATTCATCGAAACTAGGAATCCACTCATTGTTAGAATGGTGGTGTTAAACACATCCCATGCACTTGAAAGACCTCCAAGTGCAATGAGAGTGAGGTCCTTGTCAGCAATAACTTCTCCAATAGATAGGAGGTCATTCTTGATTTGTGTTATTCTCATAAAGTAGGATTGGATAGACTCCCCTTTATCCATCTTGATGTCCTTCAACTTGTTCTTGAGAAAGACGATTTGATTTGCATTGTTTACTTTGAAGATCTCGACCAACTTATCATACATTTTTGTAGATGTTCCCAGATCAGAAATATATGCAACCAAATGCTTTTGAATGGAGTCTATGACAATTCTCTTAGCTTTGACCTCATCTTTCTTATACTTCGTCTTTGCAGCAGCATATGCATTTGAAGGAGGCTCCACCACTCTTCCCTGTACATAGTGCATGGCATCATGCTCTTCCAAAGTCAAGTCCAAAGTCATCTTCCATGCATGATAGTCATCTTTGTCCTTGAGCTTATCCTCAGATTTGAAGTAAGATGTAGTAGCCATTGTGGCTAGTCCAATCATCTTGTCTAACAGAGCTTCTCTCTCTTGCTTGGGCTTTGTATTCCCCTGTGTCTTGATACCGTGTTAATTTTAGTTAACAATGGTATGTTCTATGCTTAACACAATTACTTCAATGTTCCTTTAACAGCCCAATGACAATTTCCAATTTAGTTTTCAAATAACAGTCACATTAACCATAAATCACATTGACAATAACTATAGATAGAACATAAAATAAAATGCAGAAGGCAAGGCAAGACAAGAGGACACCAGATTTGGCAGATGCCAGGGAAAAACCTCAAGATGGAGAAAACCCTTGATCAATTCTTCTTATTATAATATCAAATTTTTAACAGAGAGAGAGAGTACAAAAGTCAAAGTTCACTTGCAAAATCAAAGTTAAAACAATGATGTAAAATTTGTAGTCAACTGCAGTCAAATTCAGCCCTAACCAGAAATTCAACGCTAGTCAAAGTAGCAGCAAAATGTCCACAAAGCAGCTCGGTCATACCCAATCAAACTCAGCCTGAACAGGAGGTCAAAGTCAGCCAAAAACAATCCCAAAATCAATGGTCAAACTTGGTCAAATGCTGCCTTGAAGTTTGAGGTCAACCTGCAATTTATCTTTGTAGTCAAAGTGGCAAGAATGCCTCAGTTTCTATGCCAAAGAGTATGACCTGCCCAAACAGAAAACTACCCAACAAATCAAACTCAATATATGCCTGGAAAGTCAAAGTCAACATTGGTCAACGTTGGTCAAACTGCAGGAAAGACTGAAATTTTCGGCCCTGTAATTTTGTCAAAAATTCAACCTCCTTGCCACACGTGTGAGAGAGAGAATATGCCCAATAGTTGTACAAACCAATGAGAGGAGAGAGAAGAACGTGTGGATGATCACGATGCCAAATGAGGTGAGAGGTCACTTATATTTATACAAGTCGTTGAGGGTGAAGTGACACAACCATTGGGCTCCCTGAGCCTACATGATGATGTGGCCAACCTTGACAATTTGCACATTAGTGGGCTTAAAGTCAAAAACACAATTTTTCTTATCCATATTTGATGATCTTTAGGTCAATTTTGGTCCTCTCAAAAAGAGGAATTTAATGCAATCATCTTCATCAAGTGAGCTATCCAAAGTGGAATTTGACCTAGTTTCCAATTTTAACAAGTCTCCACTCTTTAGGACAACTCCTATAAAGCCAATGGAGGCTTCTCTACATTAAATACCCTCCACCACATGTTAGTATACCAGTTCCTTGTAATACTTCTAGGGTGATGGAGTTGAGGAGATAATTTTAAAGATCTTGTTGTTATGAAGATGAAAATTGGATTGTAGAAAATGCAGATCAACAAGAAAATATCACTCTCGTTATGGAAAATATTCCTTGAAATGGCACAAAACGAGTATTAGGAGCCCTTACCAAGTTTGAGATGAATGCCTTGTGTTAGTTTTTGTAGCATCGGAGGTGTTATGTGAAAATTCTATAATGTAGAACCCTACTACAGCTACTGGTTATATTTCTTCTATTGCATTCTTAACACAATTATTTAACATTTCACTGTGTTAAATATCAAAATAAAATATGTTGCATACTTCACGATAAATAAACGACATGAGAGAAATAGCACAAGTATTCACACATAGACACCGTTATTTTTGGACAATTGTCCCCAGAAAAACCCAACTCGGGAAAATCGGTGCAGCAGATCTGAGGGTTTCTTTATTATGCAGAAGTTTTGAATACAAATGTGTGATTGTGATTCTCAATCAATCACATGAAGAAATCTGATAAGAACAGACTAGTGAGACAATTCTCACTCTACCACGATGTTTCGTCACTGACCTGCACCCACATTGAGTAGCTCTGCGTGATCTCTGCGCAGTGACTGCATCACTGTTGTTGTTGTTGATTGTGTCTGCTTCAGTGCTCCTTGCTGGGTGAGACTAGAGTATCTTCCCCTTCCAGAAACGTCCTCCAGAGACTGGATGAATCCTTAACTGCCTCTCCAACTAAAATCGAAAATCCCTCTGTTGCTTTATGCTAGCCCAGCGTAAATGTTGCTTGGCTATCACTGCGCTGTTACTTGTGGCTCCCTCCTTCCTTCTCTTCCTGTGCTCTCTCGGCTTCAAAAACACTTTCTCCTGAAGATTTCCCCTTCCCCTCTCTGCAATTGAGAATCACTTCGATTCTTACTTCAACTAGAAGAAATCGTTCTCTAGATTCTTTCTCCGTCTGATGTGTTTTCCAAATGCCCATCAAGCTCTCCTTTATAATCTTTCAGTAACTCATCAATGGCCAAAATTAAATCATAATCAAGGGCTAAGATTAACTAAGAGTTGATATGTGCCTTTATCTAGAAGATTCTCACTTGATTCAACTAATACACTTTAATTAATCAGTTTCCCTAAGTTTAGACTTAGGAAACCATTAAAAAAGGATTAATTAATTTAATTTAATTATTTCTGAGAGGAATCTTCCAAAACACTTTCTGGGTATTTTGGAATACATGAGTCATAGCCTATATGTAAAATCTCAAGGTTAGAACACACCCGATGCTACCATAAATCAACACTCCCTCTTAGCAAGGAAAGTGTTCTAGCATACAACACAATGTACTGCTCTGGATATTGTAACATCTACTACTAAGTTGTTGTTGTCTGACTCTACTGTCCACCAACACTGCTCAAATGTTGCATCTAAACTGCTGTTGACCCTGCATGTTGCTGCCAACTACCACTGTTCTGCAACTCCCGCTTTCAACTGCGCTGAAGACCCATTGACCACTGAAATGGATTTTCAGTCATACCCAACTGCACTCTGAACTGAGTGAACTTAATCCTTCCCAGAGCTTTAGTGAGTATATCTCCTGTCTGTTCTCCTATGGGAATGTACTGGAGCTATACTGCCCCACGCTGAACACAATCTCTGATAAAATGACACCTGATGTCAATATGTTTGGACCGATCATGAAATACTGGATTTTCAGAGAGTTTGATACAACTCTGATTGTCACAGTAAACACTAGTTGGCTCCATCCTGCTCCTAAATAGACTCACAAGAAGTTTCCGAAGCCAGATGGCTTCAAATGTAGTTGTACTAGTTTCCATGTACTCTTCTTCAGTTGTGCTCAATGCTACTAACTTTTGTTTCCTGCTGCACCAGGACACCATTCTTGATCCAACGCTGAAACAATACCCAGAGGTACTTTTCCTGTCCATTGAGCTTCCTGCCCAATCTGCGTCTGTGAATCCACTGAGTATGACATCCTCTCCTCGGCCATACCTTATACCAAATCCGACTGTTCCTCGCACATACCTTAGGATGTGCCTTGTTGTTGCCCAGTGCACTCTTTTGGGTTCCACCATGAACTGACTAAGAGTGTTGACAGCAAAGCAAATGTCTGGTCTGGTGTTAACGAGATACATTAATGACCCGATGAGTTGTCTATATAAGGTGGGGTCTACTTTTGCGTCTTTTGATGCATCTATCTTCTTCCAATTGGTGATCATGGGCATGGCCATGGGCCTGCAATCTTGCATTCTGAACCTCTTCAGAATTTCCATGGCATACCTCTCCTGGCCCATGAAGATATCTCCATTCTTCTGACAGACCTCCAATCCTAGGAAGTAATGCATCAACCCCAAATCCTTCATGTCGAATTCTACTTCTAGATTTCGTTTGTAATCCTTGATAAGCCTAGATGATCCTGTGAGAAACAAATCATCTACATATAGTACTAATACTAATGGCTCATCCTCTACCAGCAAATAGTAAATATTGGGATCTGCGTCACTCTTGACAAACCCCATTTTTTGCAAATAGCTATCTATTCAACCATACCATGCTCTCGAAGCCTTCTTGAGCCCGTACAAGGCCTTCTTCAATCTGCATACATGAGACTTCCCTTCATGAGTCTCAAAACCCTTTGGCTGTTCGATATATACCTCTTCCTCGATCTCTCCATTCAAGAACGTTGTCTTGACATCCATTTGATGAATCTCCCATCCCATCTGCGCTACTAAGGATATGACAGTCCGAATGGATGTATATCTGGCAACTGGAGCGAAGGTCTCTTCACAGTCAATGCCTTCCTTCTAAGCATACCCTTTTGCCACGAACTTAGCCTTATATTTCTCTATGCTACCATCTGCAGCATATTTGATCTTGTAGATCCATCGTGACCCAACAACTGATCTACTTTGAGGTCTGGGCACAACTTCCCAGAGATCATTTGTCATGATAGAAGCATACTCCTCTATCATGGCATCTACCCGTACTTGGTGTTGAACAACTTCCTGGAAGCTGGAGGGTTCCTCCACCTGAGCAACCAAAGCTTGGTACCTGTCAGGTTGTCTACGTTGCCTCTTCCCACTCCTGGGAGTCCCAATGAATTTTTTTGCGTCCCTCAGTATCTATTGAGCTTCCCTACTGATCCGACCACTGGTGGAAGGTTGCTCTCTCAACTCTTCCTCCTGATCTGGCTATTCCTCAGACTGAGTGTCCTCCAGATCTTCTTCTATGGAAACATTAGTACCTATACTGGGTACTAAAGTCTGTCTTTTTGTCTGTTCTTCTTGGTGCCCCTGCTGCTCTTGGACCAAGGGAACTTATGCAATTTGATCCTCTGCCGACATATCACGCAATTTCTGAAAAGCTCTATCCTCCATGAACTTAACATCGTGTTTTATCACAACCTTCCTCTTGCTAGGAATATAGATCCTATATGCCTTGGAGGTTTCATTGTATCCTACAAGATACCCCCTTTCTGCAGTTTGATCAAGCTTACTTCTCTTCTCGCTTGGTACATGACAGTATGCCATGCTACCAAATATCCGAAGGTGCCCTACCTCCGGTTTCTTCCCTGTGAAAACTTCTTCAGGAGTCTTCTTCCTTAATGCTCTATGAGGAGTCCTATTCTGGATTTACACTGTCATGTTGCAGTCTTCTGCCCATAAATATCTGGGCAATCCAAGGTCAAATAACATGGCCTTGGTTGCGCCTACAATTGTCCTGTTTTTCCGTTCTGCCACACCATTTTGTTCGGGATTGTATGGCGCAGTCCACTCCCTCCTGATGCCCTCCTTTGCGCAGAAGTTTGTGAAGTCTCCATCTATGTATTCTCCACCATTATCTGAACGCAATGTCTTGATTTTCTTACCCATCATATTTTCAACAAGAGCCTTGAATTCTTTGAAATTTTCAAAGACTTCATCTTTTGTCTTCAGGAAGTAGATCCAGGTCTTCCTGGAGTGATCATCAATGAATGTGACAAAATATTTTCCACCCTTGAGAGCGTTACTGGAAATTGGTCCACAGATATCTGATTGTATCAGTTCTAATATGCTTACTGCCCAATTCTCACTTCTGGGAAAGGTTGCCTTAGTGTTCTTCCCAAGTACACATCCTCGACATACATCATCATGCTTTGTGCTGAGAACAGGTGCCCCAGCAACTGTCTCTCTGAGCATCTTCAATGCACCATGGTGCAAGTGCCCCATTCTTCTATGCGAAAGTTCGTTCAACCCTTTCTTGTCTTCAAGATTACTACCAGTTAGTGCCATCGGAGATTCAAGTTGCAACCTGTATAGTCTGTTGCTCCTAACTCCGATATGCTTTGTTTGCTTCCAGCTTGGGTGCTTGACATATGCCTTCTTCCCGATAAAGTGTACGTCATACTCTTTGTCTTGCAACTGGGATACTGAGATTAAATACATCCCAAGCCTCGACGCATGTAATACATCTGTGATCTTGACGCTGGTTCCGGCTTCCGTCTGAAACACTACGGTTCCTCTCCCAACTGGAGTGCATTTCGTGCTATTCCCCATAGTGATTTGGAAGTTCATCTGCTCCTCCCTATAGCTCGAGAAATATTCTCGTACTCCAATCATATGAGCTGAAGCCCCGCTATCAATATACCAAATTCTTGCAAATGCTGAACTTGACAAGCATGCACAATCCTCTTCTAACCTAGAGGATAAAACTGTGAAAATTCTCAACCAGTTGCAGTGATAGATTTATTTCTCCTACTTATTATTTCAATAAGTTATTATTCAAAAATCTTCCTGCAAATATCGAAATAAATACTCCTGCAACATTCACAATTATATATGCAGAGAAATAAACAGTAGAGAACATAAGCACAAGAATCAATCACATGTACACAGTTATTTTTGGACAAATGTCCCCAAAAAAACCCAATGTGGGAAAACCGATGTGGCAGATGAGGGTTTTATTAATTCTTCAAAAAATGATATCTTTACAGGGAAATATTCGGCAGATAAATTATGAACCACCTGAGACTGAATGCCCAGCTTTGTCGAAAAAAATTCTGACACCCAGAACAACCCCTGCAAGCCCCTGCCCTGCGTCAGTCTGTGTGATTCTTTGCACAGTCCCAAAGATGGACTGCGTGAATCTGCGTGGAGACTGCATGGGGTCTCTACGTTGTAGCCTCAAGCTACCTTCAGTGACCCACTGCTGCTCTCCGACCCTGCTCTCAATCACCCCTGAACTTCTCTTGCTTGTGCAACTTCTCACCCTACAACTCTCCCACTGAGGTCGAATTCTACATCAAAATGGATCTCCTTCGGGTACTAAGTGTGTGCCCGACTTATCTTCCAAGTGACCCTCAAGCCTTCCTTTACAATCTTCCTGTTGGAGAACCAACAACCTAGATTAAAATATTAATCAATGGCTAAGATTAAATCTTGACTTGATCCATGTTTTCTAGAAGATTCACACTCTGAATTATTAATGCCCTTCAATTATTTCCTTTCCTAAGTTTGGACTTAGGGTATCCATTAAAATAATTAATTATTTTAATAATTCTTGAACCGAGTGGAATTTCCACAAATTGTTTTTGGGTTCTTTGGAATGCTGTTGTCCAAGCCTCCCTGCAAAGTTTGAGACCTGGAACACTTCCGGATGTTACAAAAATCACTCCCTCTTAGCGAGGAAAGTGTTCCAACGATATGCTTGTTGCATGTTGCTCTAATTCTGAAGTACCTTCTGTTGTGAAACCAGCTCCAAAAATAGAAAAAAAGAGAGATCAACGCCTTAGAAATAAACCACTTCGAAGGGGTAACCTCCAATACATTACATAAATGAACAATTCTTGGATGATACAAATGAAAAAACCTCCTTTCTATATATAGGAGTCCATGGGGCAACAATTTAATCCTAGCCGACTTAACAATAATAATGTAAGGGAACAATAATAACAATATGGGGGTTACAGGGGTACAATAATAACAATAAGGGAGTTACACTAACAACAATAAGGGACTATACTAGTAATATAGGGACCTAACATGCTCCTCTCCTTCAAAAAATTGTTGTCCTCAACGCTTGAGTAGCTTTGGGTGCTTCTGTATAAAATTATTATCTTCCCATGTAGAATCTCCAGTGGGTAAGTTCTTCCATTTGATGAGATTCTCTGAAATTGATCGATTTTGTAGCTGTCGAGTTCTTGTTTCCGTGACTGCTTCTTTTTCCAATATGGTTTTTCCTTCCTCATCAAGTTCTGGCAATATTGTTTGAACTGGAAGTTTGTCCCCTATAACCTTCTTTAAGCATGAAACATGGAAAACTGGATGCACTTGCGAAGAAGCAGGAAGCTCCAATTTGTATGCCATAGTACCAATATTTTGCAACACCTTGTAAGGACCATAGTACTTTGGTGATAATTTATTATCCTTCTTAGCTTGCTTGAGAGACATTTGTTTGTATGGTTGTAGTCGTAAAAATACCCAGTCTCCTACATCAAAACTTCTCTCACTGCGATGTTGATCTGCCTGTTGTTTCATTCGATTTTGTGCCAAATTTTGGTTATCCTTTAAGAGTTGGAGAACTTCTTGTTGATGCTCGATGTGATCTTCCACTGCTTGAACCCTAGAATTTCCCCTTAAAGAAAATGTGATGGATGGTGGATGATATCCATAAAATGCCATAAATGGGGTCATTTTTGCTGCAATATGGAAGGAAATGTTATACCACCATTCAGCGAGAGGTAACCACTTGACCCATTGTGTTTGCTTATCAGATACAAAAAAACGAAAATATCCTTCCAAACATTTATTCACTATCTCAGTTTGACCATCGGATTGCGGATGATAAGATGAGCTATGAGCTAGTTGAGTACCCAAACAAGAAAATAATTCCGTCCAAAAATTTCCTGTAAAAATGGGATCTCTGTCACTTACAATAATCTTCGGGTTTCCATGTAGCTTTTGAATTGTTTCCATAAATACAGTAGCAACTTTACTTGCTTTAAATGGATGAGATAATGCACAAAAGTGTGCATACTTGATAAGTCTATCAACTACCACCATGATGATACTCTTTCCTTCGGACTTAGGTAAACCTGTGATAAAATCCATTGAAATCTCCTCCCAACGTTGACTTGGAATGGATAAAGGTTGTAGAAGACCCGGGGTCTTAATTGTCTCAACTTTATTTTGCTGGCAAACCAAACATTTTGCCACAAACTTTTGAATATCAAATTTAAGGCCTTCCCAAAAAAATTCTTTCTTCACCCTGTGATAAGTTTTTAAAAATCCTGAGTGTCCTCCTAAAGGAGAAGTATGCAATTCCAAAAGAATCTTTTGTTTTAGTTGGGAATTCTTGCAAATATATAAGCGATCTTTGTAGCATAAGGAATCATTTTTCCAACTAAATATATCAAATGTACTAGGATCTTGCTGCAACTTTTGAATGAGTGTCCACACTTCGTTGTCCTTCTTCCATTCATCCCTTGCTTCGGTTATCCAATCTGGGTGGATAATAGAAATAGCATAAAGCAATGCTTCTATCTCTTCATCCTTTCTTGAAAGTGCATCTGCAACAACATTTAGCTTCCCTTTTTTGTAGATGATTTCAAAGTCATAACCCAACATCTTTGTGAACCATTTTTGTTGCTCTTCTGAAGATAGTCTTTGTTCCAAAAAGTGTTTAAGACTATCATGATCAGTTTTTACCTTGAAGTGTCTTCCCATTAGATAAGGTCGCCATTTCTTTAGTGCATGTAGTATTGCCAACATTGTTCCAAAAAGTGTTTAACACTATCATGACCAGTTTTTACCTTGAAGTGTCTTCCCATTAGGTAAGGTCGCCATTTTTTTAGTGCATGTAGTATTGCCAACATTTCCTTCTCATAAATAGCCTTTTGTAAATACTTTCCTTTGATTTGACGACTTTCAAAAGAAATGGGTCTTCCTTATTGCATTAAAACAACCCCAATTCCATTTCCTGAGGCATCGCATTCCACAATAAAGGTTTTTGTGAAGTCTGGCGTAGCTAAGACTAGTGCTAGGAACATTGCCTCTTTAAGATGTTCAAAGGCCTTAGTTGCTTCAGGAGTCCATGAAAATGCATCTTTCTTCAATAATGTTGTTAGAGGTGTTGCTATTCTCCCATAATTCTTAACAAACTTGCGATAATACCCTGTTAACCCGAGAAATCAGCGCAACTTCTTTATGGTTGTGGGGACTTTCCATTCCTTAATGGCTTTAATTTTGTTAGGGTCTACCTTAACACCCTCGTGAGATACAATATGACCCAGATATTCCACCTCTTGTACTCCAAAGAAATATTTGGATGTTTTTGCATATAATTGTTTATCCTCCAATAGTTTGAGCACCTTGTCAACATGTTGAACTTGATTCTTCCAAGACCTGATGTAGATTAGTATATCATCAAAAAATACTAGCACAAATTTTCTAAGGAAGGGTTTTAAAATGGAATTCATCAACCCTTGAAATGTAGAAGGTGCATTGGTAAGGCCAAAAGGCATGACCAAAAATTCATAATGACCCTCATGAGTTCAAAATGCTTTTTCGAAATATCTTCAGTCTTCATTCTAATTTGATGATATCCTGAACGAAGATCCAACTTGGTAAAATAAATTGCTCCATATAATTCATCCAATAATTCATCAATCACAGGAATGGGAAATTTATCTTTAATAGTGAGCTTATTGAGCTCCCTATAATCCAGACACATGTGCCATGATCCATCCTTCTTGTGCACCAATACTATTGGAGCAGAGAAAGAACTTTGACTAGGTTGAATTATACTAGCCTATAACATTTCTGCAATCATACGTTCAATTTCGTTTTTTTGGACATGAGGATATTTGTAAGGCCTGATGTTTGGAGGAACACTTCTTGGAATCAAATGAATAGCATGATCATGATCATGAATAGGTGGGAGTCCTTTGGGAGTTTTAAACACCTTGGAATGATTGTCCAGGAATTTTTGGAGATCTGGAGAAATAGATGATTTTGATGTTGGAACTTCTAGTGAGCATAATTGTGCAATTACGTCTCGTTGTTCTTTCTTCAGAAGCTTTGTCATGACATTAGAGCTTATTATCTTTCCTGGCTTCCCTGTGATACCCCGTAATTCGATTTCCTTTCCTTCCGAAAAAAAAATTTCAAGAAAAGTTCTTTAAAATTAAAAGTTACTGTCCCCAAAGATTGTAACCATTGTACTCCTAGTACAACATTAGCACCTCCCATCGGGATGGAAAGCATTGGACTATTCGATACATATTCCCCCATGACTATTCGATACATATTCCCCCATGGCTAGCTTGATATTATGGCATTTTCCAAAGCAATTTATAGTTCCTCCATTTGCAACCATCACTTGACATTCTGGTGCTGAGTATAGGAAACAATTCAATTCCTGGCTACCTTACAATGAATAAAATTATGGGTACTACCCGAATCAATCAACACTATTACCTTTTTATTCTTGATATGTCCTTCTACCTTGAGAGTTTGAGGAGTGGTAATTCCTGCCAATGCATTACACGATATGGTCGGACTCATTTCTTCTACTTCTAGGATTGGTTACTGGTGTATATCCTCTTCTTTTGAAGTTTCTTGTTCATTTTCTTCCTCCTCTTCACAATCTATGTAAAATAATTTCTTCTCAGCACACTTATGACCTTTAGTGTATTTGTTATCACAACTGTAGCAAAGCCCTTTTGCTCTTTTTTCTTCCAATTGTCGTGGTGTCAACCTTGTAGGTTGTGGAAGTCTAGGAGTAGCAACACTTCCATCTTTATAGATGTGAGTGGTAGGCTTCCTTCTCCCCATAATTTTACATCCAATTTTTCTTGCGAACCTGAATGCCTTCTTCAATGAATCAGGTTCCCAAACGCGAACTTCATGTTGGATGTTATCCTTTAAAGTCCCTACAAAGACATCAATCCTGTGTTCCTCTGGAAAATGAGTTACCCTTATATTCAATTTTTGGAAGTCCTCAATGTGCTCCACCACTGAACCCTTTTGTTTGAGATTTATCAATTGGCTAAAGAAGGTGTTGCTCTTTGTATCCTCATAATGTGCTATCATTTCCTCCGTAAAATTTGACCAAGTGACATTTTTTTACGAGAGCAAAGCCATCGATACCGTACAAATGTTTTTTGTTCTAAATGTAAAGTTGCAATGCGTACCCTTTGTGTGTTTTGCACATTATTGAAATCAAAATATTGCTCCATCTATAGTATCCATGTTACAGGATCCTTGCCATGAAACTCCCTCATATCCATCTTTGGAATATGGTGGTTCTTCAATCCAACATTAGAGTTTATGAAATCACGATTAACATTTATTTTGTTCTCATCATGAGTTTCCTCTACTATCTTTTCGCCATTAGGAATCATTTCTTGTATCAACTTTGACAAACCTTCCTTCAAAACTTCCATGTCTTCCTTCAAACCTTCCATTTTTTCTTCCATACCATTCTTCAAACCATCCATTGTTGCTTCCACGTCTTTCTTCAAAACATCCATTTCATTTTTTGTTGCTCTTTGCGAGAGCGAAATTTGGTGCACTTGCTCTTGTAATTTTGATATGTCATGTTGCATTTCTTCATCTTCATGAGCCATAGTAGAGCCTTCTGAAAGCTTAATGGTTATTGAATTCTTTTTAGGGGGCATTTTGGAACCCAATACTGATATCTATTCTACAATATGCCCTTGGAATCAATTCAAATTGATTCTTCAAACAAGACTTATGCAATTTGGAAAAAAAATACACACCTTTTTCTTGCTTTTGAGGAGCTCGATATTGAAATTGAATTATCTCTATGATTTCAAATCTTCAATATCTGAAATTTGGCCCTGTAGTAGCACTCTGAATCTTCTTTCAAATGCCACAGGTCTGACCTGATTTGGATTCTTCAAGGCAAAGTACTGCCCAATCTCCCACAATGACCTAATTATGGATTGGTTCAGTAGAGCGAACTTGTGCGACATGCCACGTGTCACTGTTTCCTCCTTCGGCTCTGAAATTGATACACAAGAAACTAAAGTTCGTGTACTTGCGGCCACCTTTTACAGAATTCCGATCCGATGCTCAGAGAGAGAGTTATGACGATTTTCCCACATTCACCTCTTTGAGATGAAATTCGAGAGTCTGAAAAAATCCTAACTTCCACAACTCATATCTCCGAAAATATTGCGAACCAAGATCTGAAATTTATACAAGAAGTTCCACGGGATTTCGGCTTCACTCTGTAAAAATTTCGGCTTTTGAACCTTCGTAGAAAAAAATTTATAGCGCAAATTCCACGATGACCTGTTTTAGGTGAAATTCTAGAGCAAACCCTAACTTCCACAGATCATATCTCCAAAAATATTGCGAACCAAGATCTGAAATTTTTACATGACGTTCCTCAGAATTTCGGCTTTGCTCTGTAAAAATTTCAGTTTTTTAACCTTCATAGAAAAAAAATTTATAGCGAAAATTCCACGATGCCCTGTTTGGAGTAGCGAAACCCTAGAATCCAAAGCTCTGATACCAAATGTTATGAAATCGGCTCCAAAAATAGAGAAATAGAGAGATCAATGCCTTATAAATAAGCCACTTCGAGGGGGCAACCTCCAATACATTACATAAATGAACAATTCTTGAATGATACAAATGACAAAACCTCCGTTCTCTATATAGGAGTCCATGGGGCCACAATGTAATCCTAGCCGACCTAACAATAATAATGTAAGGGCACAATAATAACAATATGGGGGTTACAGGGGTACAATAATAACAATAAGGGGGTTACACTAACAACAAGAAGGGACTATACTAGTAATATAGGGACCTAACACACTGTTGCCTTTGACATTGCCACTGTCACTTGCTGCATATGTAACACAACTCCCTCTGAATACTGAATCCCCCATTCCTGCTATTGGAAGGGATTCTTCATCATGCCCATCTTTTCTCTGAAGTAGACAAACTTTGTCTTTCCCAGAGCCTTGGTGAGGATGTCTGCCACCTGTTCTCCTGTTGGAGTGTACTGCAACTGAACAGCTCCACATTGTACCCAGTCCCTGATGAAGTGACATCGGATGTCAATATGCTTTGACCTATCATGAAACACATGATTTTCAAAGAGCTTTATGCAACTCTGATTATCACATAAAATGTTGGTCGCTTCCATTTTTTCCTTGCGTAGATTTACTAATTGTTTCCTAAGCCATATGGCTTCACACAAAGTTGTACTAGCTGCCATATACTCTGCCTCTGCTGAGCTAAGTGCCACAGACTTCTGTTTCCTACTGCACTAGGAAGTCATTCCCGATCCCAGACTGAAATAGTACCCACTGGTACTCTTCCGATCACCTGAACTTCTAGCCCAATCTGCATCAGTGAAACCACTCAACCTGACATCATTGTCACTGGTCTACTTCAATCCAAGCTCGATTGTTCCTCGAAGGTATCTGAGAACATGTTTGGCTATTGCCCAATGTGCCCTCTTCGGTTCCACCATGAACTTAGGGTATTAACAGCATAACAGATGTCTGGCCTTGTATTTACCAGATACATCAATGACCCTATGAGTTGTCTGTACAGCGTAGGATCAGCTTCATCATCATCAGACGTATCGATTTTCCTCCAGTTGGTAATCATTGGAGTGATCATGGGTCTACAATCCTCCATCTGAAATCTCTTTAGAATCTTTGTAGTGTATCTTCCTTGACCAAGGAAGATCTCCCCATCCTGCTGCCAAACTTTCAACCCCAAAAAATAGTGCATCTGTCCCAGATCCTTCATGTCAAACTCTTCAGCTAAATTCTTCTTGCAATCTGTGAGGAGCCTTGATGATCTTGTCAAGAACAGATCATCCACATACAATACCAGTATCAATGGCTCACTCTCTACTCTTAGATAGTAGAGATTGGGATTTGCATCACTCTTGATGAATCCCATATTCTGCAGATAGCTGTCAATTCGACCATACCAGGCTCTGGGAGCTTGCTTCAGTCCATATAATGCTTTCTTCAATTTGCACACGAGTTATTTGATCATGTGTCTCAAAGCCCTCCGGTTGTTCTATATACACTTCTTCTATCACACCATTCAAGAATGTCGTCTTGACATCCATTTGGTGAATTTCCCATCCCATTTGCGCAGCAAGGCATATCACGGACATGATAGATATGTATCTGGCTACCGGGGTGAAGGTTTCTTCATAGTTTATTCCTTCCTTCTAAGCATACCCCTTAGCCACGAACCTGGCTTTAAATTTCTCGAAACTGCCGTCTGCAGAATGCTTGATCTTGTAGATCCACCTGGATCCTACAACAGATCTCTCTTGTGGTCTGGGTACTACTTCCCAGACATCATTTGTCATGATGGAACTGTACTCTTCCACCATTGCATCAACCCATACCTGGTGCGGAGCAGCTTCTCGGAAATTTGAGGGTTCTCCGACTTGAGCAACCAAGGCTTGATACCTCTCAGGTTGCTTACGTTGTCTCTTCTCATTCCTGGGATTTCTAACAAAATCCTTTGCATCCTTCAAAATCTGTCAAAGTTCCCTGCTCGTTCTTCCACTAGTGGTGGGTGGATTTACCAGCTCCCCTTCTTGCAAATCCTCAAGAGACCCATCCTTTGGATCACTATGCCTTGGAGAGGCAACTAAATTTTCTGTTGCTGGTTGTTGGGGCTGGACCAGAGGCTCTTCCTCTGACTATGTAGCAGAAGGCAGTTCTCGTGATCTTTTGAAGGCTTTTTCCTCCATAAATTTCACATCTATTCGCACCACTACTTTCCTGCTCTTAGGAACATAGTTGCGATAAGCCTTTGCATTCTCACTGTATCCTACTAAATACCTACTTTCAGCAGTCACCTCCAACTTCTTCCTCTTCTCACTGGGTACATGACAGTAAGTTGTACTGTCGAAGATCCTAAAGTGACTCACATCGGGCTTGCTACCAGTGAAGACACTTTCTGGCGTGATCTTTCCTAGTGCAGTATGAGGGGTTCTGTTCTGTATGTAGACAGTTGTATTACATGCTTCAGCCCATAGGAATTTGGGCATGTCTTGGTCATACAACATAGCTCTGGTTGCTTCAACAATAGTCTGATTCTTCTTTTTTGGCACTCCATTCTGTTCTGGATTGTATGGAGTTGTCTATTCTCTTTCGATGCCTTCCCTTGCGTAGAATCCAGTGAATTATTTATCTATGTATTCACCTCCATTATCTGATCGCAATACATTGATCCGCTTCCCTGTCAGATTCTCCACCAGAGCTTTGAACTCTTTAAATCCACTGAAGACTTCATCCTTGGTCTTCAAGAAGTAGATCCAGGTTTTCCTGGAATGGTCATCATTGAAGGCGACGAAATACTCGGCACCACTAAGAGCTCTCGTGGACATCGGCTCGCAAATATCTGAGTGTATTAGATCCAACACACCCTTGGCCCTATTGTTGCTTCTCTGATATGCTGCCTTGGCATATTTCCCCAGTACGCACCCCTTGCAAACATCATCCCGCTTGGTGCTCAATTTTGGAACACCTGTGATAGTCTTTTGGAGAGTTCTCAACGCCCCATTCTTCTGTGCCATAGCTCATTCAGATCCGTTTCATCTGCATTGTCAACCAGTGCCATTGGGGAATCAAGTTGCAGCTTGTACAGCTTCTTGCTTCTTACCCCGATTTATGCCTTCTTCTTCCAACTGGGGTGCTTGACATAGACTCTATTTCCAATAAAGTAGATGTCATATCCTCGGTTTTGAAGCTATGACACTGAGAGTAGATTCATCCCCAAACCCGATACATGCAGTACATTAGTGGCCCGAATTTTGTTCTCTGCTTCGATCTGAAAAACTACGGTCCCTTTCCCATTGGGAGTGCACTTTGCTTTATTACCCATGGTTATTTTGAAATTCATTTGCTCTTCTTGGTAGTCAGAAAAACAGTCCCATACTCCCCTCATGTGGGCAAAGGCTCCATTGTCAATATACCAGACATCTAAGGACGTAGTGCTTGATACACAAGTAAAATCTTCCTCCAATCTGAATGCCAATACAGATACATCGCGATCCATCTGTTCTATCATGCTTCCCCTCCCTCCTGGAGGACTGCGTGAATCCTTCTGTGTTGTCGCCCTGCAAAACTGCGTAGATCTTCGTTCACTGACAGATGCCCCCTCTCTCTTATTCATCTCTGGCTCTGATACCATGTGAAAATTCTCAACTAGTTGTAGTGATAGATTTATTTCTCCTACTTATTATTTCAATAAGTTATTATTCAAAAATCTTCCAGCAAATATCGAAATAAATACTCCTGCAACATTCACAATTATATATGCAGAGAAATAAACAGTAGAGAACATAAGCACAAGAATCAATCACATGTACACAATTATTTTTGGACAAATGTCCCTGGAAAAACCCAATGTGGGAAAACCGGTGCAACAGATGAGGGTTTTATAAATTCTTTAGAAAATGATATCTTTACAGGGAAATATTTGGCAGATAAATTCTGAACCACCTGAGACTGAATGCCCAGCTTTCTCGGAAAAATTTCTGACACCCAAAACAGCCCCTGCATCAGTCTACGTGATTCTCTGCGCAGTCCTAGAGCTGGACTGTGTGAATCTACATGGAGACTACATGGGGTCTCTGCGTTGTAGCCTCAAGCTACCTTCAGTGACCCACTACGGCTCTCTGACCCTGCTCTCGATCACCCCTGACCTCCTCTTGCTTCTGCAACTTCTCGCCCTGCAACTTTCCTGCGGAGATCAAATTCTACATCAAAATGGATCTCCTTCGGGTACTGAGTGTGTGCCCGGCTTATCTTCCAAGTGACCCTCAAGCCTTCTTTTATAATCTTCCTGTTAGAGAACCAACGGCTCAGATTAAAAGATTAATCAATGGCTAAGATTAAATCTTGACTTGATCCATGTTTTCTAGAAGATTCGCACTCTGAATTATTAATGCCCTTTAATTATTTCCTTTTCCTAAGTTTGGACTTAGGGTCTCCATTAAAATAATTAATTATTTTAAGAATTCTTGAACTGAGTGGAATTTCCACAAACTGTTTCTGGGTTCTTTAGAATGCTATTGTCCAAGCCTCTCTGCAAAGTTTGAGACTTGGAACACTTTTGGATGCTACAAAAATCAACAAAAACATCTAATTCTCCCATACTTATCTGTGCTTTCTTTTTCCTGTGTTGCATCCCTTCTGAAGCTTCTGGTTTTCGTAGTCTGCTCTTTGACCCTGCTTCCTTTGAATCTGACAGCTCTGATACCATGTGAAAATTCTATAATGTAGAATCCTACTGCAGCTACTGATTATATTTCTTCTATTGCATTCTTAACACAATTATTTAACATTTCAGTCTATTAAATATCAAAATAAAATATGTTGTAGACTTCATGCTAAATAAACAACATGAGAGAAATAGCACAAGTATTCACACATAGACACCGTTATTTTTGGACAATTGTCCCAAGAAAAACCCAACTCGGGAAAACTGGTGCAGCAGATCTAAGGGTTTCTTTATTATGCAGAAGTTATGAGTACAAATGTGCGATTGTGATTCTCAATCAATCACATGAAGAAATCTTATAAGAACAGACTAGTGAGACTCTACCAGGAAGTTCCGGCACTGACCTGCAACCACACTGAGTAGCTCTACATGATCTCTGCGCAGTGACTACATCTCCCGTGCTGGCACTGCATCACTGTTGTTGTTGTTGATTGTGTCTGCTTCAGTGCTGACTGCTGGGTGAGACTAGAGTATCTTCCCCTTCCAGAAACATCCTCCGAAGACTGGATGAATCCTCAGCTGCCTCTCCAACTAAAATCGAAACTCCCTCTGCTGCTTTGCACTGGCCCAGTGTATTTGCTGCTTGGCTATCACTGCATTGTTACTTGTGGCTCCCTCCTTCCTTCTCTTCCTGTACTCTCTCGGCTTCAGAAACTCTTCCTCCTGAAGATTTCCCCTTCCCCTCTCTGTAATTGAGAATCATTTCGATTCTTCCTTCAACTAGAAGAAATCAATCTCTAGATTCTTTCTCCGTCTGATGTGTTTTCAAAATGCCCATCATGCTCTCCTTTATAATCATTCACTAACTCATCAATGGCCAAGATTAAACATAATCAAGTGCTAAGATTAACTGAGAGTTGATCTGTGCCTTTATCTAGAAGATTCTCACTTGATTCAACTAATACACTTTAATTAATCAATTTCCCTAAGTTTAGACTTAGGAAACCATTAAAAAAGGATTAATTAATTTAATTAAATCATTTCTGAGAGGAATCTCCCAAAACACTTTCTGGGTATTGTGGAATACATGAGTCATAGCCTATATGTAAAATTTCAAGGCTAGAACACCCCCAATGCTACCATAAATCAACATGTTCTAGTTTCAAAAAAATTTGAAGAGGCTAAAACACAGGGGTTCTCCATAACCCAGAAATCGTTTATGGAAATTCCACCTAGAAGTGTCTCAATTAGATTATTACCCTATTTTTAAATATTTCCTAAGTTTAAAGCTAGGAAAAGGGGTTAATTAATCAATATCAATTCAAAAAGGTGTGAATCATCTAGAAACTCACACGAATCAATTGAGAAATGATCTTAGCCATTGATTATCTTTTAATCTTGGTCGTTGGAATACCAACTAGAGATTATAAGAGGAGGTCGATGGGTAGATGGAGAACACACACTTAAGATCGGTTTCGTTGGGCAGTTCAATTTCCAGAGAGCAGCAACAGTTTTTGGAAGAGTTCGAGCTAGAGAAGGGAAGCAGAGACAGAGAGGGGCAGGGGTAGTGAGTCCGGAGGAAGAGATTCCAGTTCCAGAGAGTAGCTTGCAAAGGGGCAGAAAAGCCACAGTGAGGGTGACGTGAGGGCTGCGTAGAAGCCTCAAGAGCTAATTCGATTTTGTTGGAGAGAAGTTGGGTTTCAGTTGTAGAGGTCAAGAAAGTGTTCCAGAGGGCCAAAGAGATTTTCTCAATCAGCAGCAAACAGTTAAACTTAAGGAACAATTGCTTAAGGCAGAGTGTGGAAGGGACTGCGCTAGGGTGACGCAGACTTGCGCAGAAGCTGTTTGGGTGGCTCACTTGGAGCTGTCAGTCAGAGCCTAGGTTGCTTGTGGGGTGAGGAAAATTCCTTAGTAGATCTTTGCCAGTACTTTCTCTGCAGGATTGCCAGTTTTCGACATCCAGATTGTAGTCAGATTATTTCATTGCTGCTTAATAATATAAAACCCTTAGTTGTTACACTGATTTTCCCAAGTTGGGTTTTTTCGGGGACTCTAGTCCAAAAATAATTGTGTCAAATTTATTTTGTGCATGTGCTAGTATTTTCTCAATTTCTAGTTTATCTTCTGCAAAATTTAATTTGGTGAAAATTACAGTTGTGAATTATTCGTTGTTTGTATGGGAAAATAAACTGTTAATTAATTCACAGTTAGAAGAATAATTTCCAGTTGTTGCAATAGAGTTGAAATTTTCACATGTTATGAAAGCATTTTTTATTAGACGAGGAAGCTCATAAATGGAGGCATAAATTTGTTGTCCAAAGGGAGCAGCAGGATGAATTTATGGAGGTTGTGTAGAGCCTAAAGCCGACAATTCGAATTGTTGGGCAGATCAATTTTTCAGTGCAGGTTGGCAAAAAAATTCGGCTTGCCAGATTCAGTGATTCCAACAGGAAGAGGGAGTAACAACTCAGGTATTTTCGTTGAGCAGATTCCTTGTTTGGACACAGGAGGGTTTTGCAGCAGTTTGTAATAGCAGAATTAGCGTTGGGTGGAAGAGAAAGGCACACAGAGAGAATTCTCTCACGGGGCTTCAATTTCTAGAAATATGATTTTCCTGTTGCAGTTGGCAATAGCTATGAGAAGAATTTCTTACTCCAAAAGGGAGTGCATGTAGTGGACTATGATATTCCCACTTAGCAATATTGCTAAGGGGAAATATCAATTTTGTCAATTTTGTCATATTTGGGACTATTACTTAGGAAAAGTGGGTTGCGGGACCCCACTTGGAGTTTTCAGCTAAGGTAAGAGCCCAACATAGGAGATAAGGAGGAAATCGAATGGCTAGTGGATGGTGGGGGCCACCCCAAAAGGGAATACGCTCCCCTCTTGGTAGTATGCACTCTTGGAGGTAAAAGATGAGGGAAATCGATGAATGGGTCCCACATGGGGAAATTGGAGGCTCAATGACAAAATAGGAGAGGCACTCATTTTCGGGTATCTTTGATCATTTGAACATTCACCCTTGACTAGCATGCTTGAGTTGAGAGCCAAGTCTGCATGTGCTGTTGAGCACACGATATTTTCAAGCGAGAATATCACACTACCTTCGATGGACTTCGAGTGCCATCCCAAGGAGTTGTTTTGCATCAGTTTAGATTTGACCAGGGAGCTTGCCTAGTGAATTCGTGGAGTTGGAGACCATGTGGGACACAGAAAGGGGAATATGTTGCCTTTGGAGGAGTTGGCTACCACCTAACACTGCAAGATTAACATCTCCCACAATGAACACGGGCTAGGAGGATCCCATCATCTGTTGTAGACGTCCTTCTCCATACACACGTCTCTGGCTCCACAAATTTCTTTGGGATGATCAAACCCTTGAGGTCAACAACTGCCACTCTAGCAACTACCTTTGTCCATCAATGTGTTTCACAACGGGCTCCAACTTGGACATTATCACGTTGACCTCTAGCAGACCATAAGTGCCCAATTTGTGTCCACACCTGGTCCACTGTCATGCTACCCTCCAACAGTCCATGAGTGTCCAGTAAACGTTGTAACATCTGCACCTAGTTAGGAAATCTTCACATCTAGGAGACCTTAGACACTACTGCCAACAGACTCCACCAATCTGCCCTTTGCTTATGCAATAGAGGAGCTATTACACAAATATAGGCACTAAACCTAGGACACCATCCACCATGAGATGATCCTAGTTGGAGTTACTTCATGCACAAGGCAACTCCATCAAATGGCTCCTACAACCTGCAATGTTAACTGATCCAAATTGATCCTTTCTTCTCTTGATGTGCCTGTTGTCACCTTGGTTGCTTGGTAGGCTTCCCAACAGTCCAAGTTAGTGTGAAAATTCCTGAATCTACTTAAGAAAAACTTCTACTGCAGAAATCTGGTTTACTTCTCCAACTTGTGTTTTTACATTTACAAGTTATTTTCAGAAATATTCAAAAAACAACGAAGTAAACACACTGCAGATCTACACATACATACAAATCAAGTACTGAAGAATTAAGCACACATGACAAAGGACACACAATATTTTTGGGACAAATGTCTCCGGAAAAACCGAATGCAGGAAAACTGGTGTAGCAGCTCTTGAGGGTTTTACTATTAAGCATAATTCTAAATACAAACAAGGGCACCAGTAATGGTTTTCCCAACAAATAAATCCCAATAGATGTACCTCTATCTCCGGAGACAAAAAATATGGTTGATCTAGCTGAGAGTGAGGAACCCCACAGGTGCCTACGCAGTCAGTGTGTCAACCTTCAGTGTGGCTCTGTCACTCTGTCTGATCTGCTAAATACGAGCCCTTTCTGGCCCACTGAAACCCTAGCGTTGCAGCCTTTGGCTCTGCGTCAACCCCAACTAGCTTGCATTGCCTCTCTAGTACAGATCTACCTCTCTGCAATTGTATTCTCGGCCTCGAATTCAGAAATCCCTTTGTCGATCTACCCCTCGCTGCACTGCAAGCTCATTCGAAAATTCTTAGCAAACCGCGCCCCAAAATTTCGAGTTAGCTCAAGTGCTACCGCTATGTGTGTTTTCTCCAACTGACCCCAAGCATTCCTTTAATACTTTTCTCGTTGAACAATAAACAATCGTGATCTAATTTCTAATCAACAACTAAGATTAGAAAATACTTGATCGTCATCACTTAGAACATTCTCACCCACATGTTTAAATTAATTCCCTTTAATTTTTTAATTTCCCTAAGTTAGACTTACAGTCTCCATTAAAATAATTAATTATTGGAATAACTTAGGCTCCGGGTGGAATTTCTCCAAACGATTTTTGGGCCTTGGAGATCTCATGTGTTGCCCCTCCACAAAGTTTCGGAGCTAGAGCACATCTGATGCTACCCCAAATCTCAACACTCCCTCTTAGCAAGGAATGTGCTCAAGCAACACTTCAACCCAGAAGCGTTACTCTGATCCATGGCATCGGTCCCCTACGCTGTTGATGCTCAGCCTGCTGCCCCTCATCCACTGTTTTGTTGCCTTCTGTACTACTGCCCATGAATCTGGCACAGTCATTGCCTCATCTGTACTACAGCTCCCTCTCAAATGATGCATTATGTTGCCCATAGCACTGCCACTGCTAACTACTGCACTACAACTCAATTACTAAGAAGTAAGCAACTAAAAACATCTCAAAGACTTGACATACAAGTCAGTCTTAGTGCACCTCGATACTAAAGCACCCTCTGTTGTTAATCTGCGCTGACCCTCTAGAGCTCTACGCTGCTGCTGCTCTGCACTGCGTGAGCACTACCTTTGCGTTGTTGAAATCCCATCAACCTCTGCGTTGTTGCCACGCTGCAGCTGCATCTGCTCTACGCTTCTCAAGACTTCAGCGTCCTAGCTCTGCCAATGTTGCTCCATTATCCTCCGCACCAACTGACTCCAGTCATCATGCTACTGTCATTAAGGGCTCTCGTAGCTCGTATGTGATCCAAGAGTTTGAGACACCTCAAGGATCATGCCCCTTATCTCTAGTTCAAGAGATCTACAGATCTATATCGCCCCACCTCTTTTCTAGAGGTGCATGAGCACTCATGGCGTACTCATCCTCATCCTCATCCGTCACGAAGATTTTGAGATCATTCAGAACTTCCAGGATCCTGGCCTTCCAAGTGACAAAGTTGGATGCTCCATCCAACTTGTCCTGATCCCTCAGTCCCTGTGTAGCCATCTCTTCTCAACAAAAAAAATATCAAAACAGATACTCTTCTCCCTTCTTCTGTTGCTTCTCTCAGCAAGAGACTCGAATCTGTGTTTCTTGGCGATAGAAACCCTCTAGAGAATACACTCCCTCTGATAAGTGATTTCCTTCCCAGAAATCCTCCACCCTGTTGTCGAATCAACCCTCTCTAATCACTCCACTGATCAAATCTAAGACTTTTTGGTGAGAAAGTCTGCTGAGGAAATCTTTCCCCTTCTTTGTCAACCCTACTAGACACTGTTCTACACCAGCAGAAACAATGCCCCACCAACAACTTCGAAGAAAAAAACTGCACCTACAACCACGACAACTGACACAGCATCACCCCCTCTCGGACTGTGTCACCCTCTTGGGCATTCGTCAGCCTCTACGTCAACTCTGCGTGAGCTAGACAGGCTCCCCGTCACCCCTGCTGGGTCTGCGTTGTCCCTCTGGTGTTGCGTTGTCTCTTTCCGGATCTATGTTGTCTCAGTCGCCTACCTGCAGCAAAAATCTTCGTCACTTCGCTGATGGATTCAGCTCTCCCTAATCTGCAATAACTCTGATATCATGTGAAAATTCCTGAATCTACTTTACAAAAATTTCTACTACAGAAATCTGGTTTACTTGTCCTACTTGTGTTTATACATTTACAAGTTATTTTCAAAAATATTCAGAAAACAACGAAGTAAACACACTGTAGATCTACACATACATACAGATCAAGTACTGAAGAATTAAGCACACATGACAAAGGACACAATATTTTTTGGACAAATGTCCCCAGAAAAACCCAATGCAGGAAAAACGGTGCAACAGCTCTTGAGCGTTTTATTATTATGCATAATTCTGAATACAAACAAGGGCACCATTAGTGGTTTGCCCAACAGAGAAATCCCGACAGATGTACCTCTATCTCCAGAGATAAAAAATATGGTTGATCCAGCTGAGAATGAGGAATCCGACAGGTGCCTACGCAGTCACTGTGTTACCCTTCAGTGTGGCTACGTCACTCTCTCTGATCTGCTGAATACGAGCCCTTTCTGGCCCACTGAAACCCTAGCGTTTCAGCCTCTGGCTCTGCGTCAGCCCCTCCTAGCCTGCGCCGCCTCTCTGGTATAGATCTACCTCTCTGCAATTGTATTCTCGGCCTTAGATTCAGAAATCCCTCTGTCGATCTGCCCCTCGCTGCACTGCAAGCTCACTTGAAAATTCTCAGCAAACCGCACCCCAGAATTTTGAGTTAGCTCAAGTGTTATCGCTATGTGTGTTTTCTCCAACTAACCCCAAGCCTTACTTTAATACTTTTCTCGTTGAACAGTCGATGGTCATAATCTAATCTCTAATCAACGGCTAAGATTAGAAAAGACTTGATCCTCGTCACTTAGAACATTCTCACCCACATGTTTAAATTAATTGCCTTTAATTATTTAATTTCCCTAAGCTAGACTTAGGGTCTCCATTAAAATAATTAATTATTGGAATAACTTAGGCTCCGGGTGGAATTTCTCCAAATGATTTATGAGTCTTGGATATCTCATGTGTTCTAACCCCTCCACAAAGTTTCAGAGCTAAAGCACGTCCGATGCTACCCAAAATCTCAACAGCTAGGCTCCTCCAACCAACTCCTAAGTCCTCCTCCAGCTGCTCATCAACCAATCCAAACACTGGTCAAACCCTTGACCCAACGCTCCTCCAAATGCTCCTCCAACCCTGTTAATATATTGTTATTTGTGACTGTCTGGTTAGGGCGCACTGTTGTACCCCTAGCTCCTCCAACAGACCCCAAACAACCCTTTAAAAGGCTGCGACACACCTTAAGAAAACTCTTGCCTTGCTACGCTGCTGCCTTAGGGCATATGTCGGCCCTTGATTGCCCTACGCAAGCTCAGTTGTAGTGCTATGGCCTGCGGCCTAGCACAACAACATCCTATAACTTTTGGTCCCTTAAAGCATGCCCAAACAGGTGTCAAAATTACCAACGTTTAGCTCTCAAAGACTCGTCCTAACAGGTAGCACACTCGACGTCCATCACAACACTTCGGACCTTTGTTTTTACCCTAAAACATACCTCTTATACCTCGCTGTTCTGCCTTGTTTGTGTTGTGGCTTGGACACAGAGTAGTCGCCCTTCTCCTTAACGAGTTGCCTCTTTCTCCACCGAGTCCTTAGCTAGAGAAAACATTGCAAAAATGGATTCCTTTAAGACTTCTAATCACCTTGTATTTATATCAACACAAGGGCTCCTCCAACGTTGTGATTAGGGGCTTCAACCATTGTCATATGTCAACTTTACACCAAGCCGACCTTGACACACATGTGAAAACCCCGTAGCATAACTCCAAAAATTCATAACTCCTCAACGACAACTCGGAATCAGATGATTCTAGTTGCGTTAGAATCCTCTCGCCGAGAGCTATCATCCTCATCCATCACATGTCGAAAACTAATCACAGTTTTGGCCCAAACATCTATGGGTGAAAAATCCCAGGCTTGGGTTCTAAGCCCACAAGTCTACTTGTGGAGCTTTGACCTCCAACCCACGAACACTAGGGCTTGGAGTACCTCTCAAGGTACAGAAAAATCAACAAAAAAATCTTCAATAAGGCTGCTTCACCAAGGGTCAACAAGTCTGCTCCAATTCTGTCTTCAAGTCTGCAAAAAAACTCTTCAATAACTACTCGAATGATGGCTTCAATACTGCTCCAAAGAGGCTTCAAGGTCTGCACAATAATTCTTCTAGAAGCTGATTCAATGTCTGCACAAGTTTGTTTCAACAAGTATGCACAAGGGTCAACAACTACTCCAAAGTCTGCACAAGTCTGCTTCAACAAGGTTGTTCCTAGAGACTGAAATTCAGAAGCTTTCACAAGTCGGAATGTCCAAGTCAGTCACAAATTTCCATAGGGACAAAACTCTTTGTCACAGATCTCTACAGGGCTGAAATTACAGAGGTCTACTGCAAACCTTCCACAGGGTTGAAACTCCTTGTCACAGGTCTCCACAGGGCCAAAATTACAGAGGTCTTCTTCAAACCTTCCACAAGGCCAAAACTCCCTGTCATAGGTCTGAAATCATTCCTCGGGAAGGCTGAAAGTCTACTCCGATGCATAAATGTGTCTACTCCAAAAGGGCTGAAAATCTACTCTAATGATAATCCAAGAAACCACAAAAAACCCAGAAAGGTATGACTAGAAAACCCAATGGGAAAGCCTCGTCTTGCTTCCTTGATATGCTTTTTGGCTCATGAGTTGTGAACCTTTTCTTTTCTTGTTTAAGATCGAACTCCTGTCTTCTTTGCGTTGGCCAAGTTGGATGCTCAAATGAGGTTGAACGAGGTCATATTTATACTAATTCGTTCATGGTTGAATAGACACATCTTTTGGAGAAGGCAGACTTCTGTTCATGTACGCTCATGTAGGCCAACTTAAAAAACATGATTCTCTAACTTGTAAATTCAATATCTCTCCTACGAGGAGTTAGGAGGCGAGTAAATACTCGTTGAAAAGTGCTTGAAGTCCTCTACAAGCTTATGTGATTTGTTTCTTGAGATTGTGTCTCCTTTGACATCAATAACAAGAATTCTTCCAACAATCTTCTCATATGCTACTCTCCCTATCATCGGCAACGATCTCATCATATGGTACTCCCCCCTTTCATCATGTTGCTCCCCCTATGATCATGCTACCCTCCTTGTCATATTTTCCCCTTTTGACATCAATAGCAAAGGGATGCTCTAATGGGATGCAAGAGAGATGACCCCCATATTTTGACAAAGATGTTGAAATGCTTCTCAAGGTAGGGATTTTGTGAAAATATCAGCAATTTGCTCCTTAGTGTTGACATACTCCATTTCAATGTTCTGCTTTGCAACCTATTCTCGGAGGAAGTGATACTTGATTGGGATATGTTTTGTCTTTGAGTGCATGACCAGATTCTTTGAGAGGTTGATTGCACTGGTATTGTCACAACATATGGTGATAGGCTGATTTGTTTCTATGTTGACATTCTTCAAGGCTTCCTCCATCCATAAAATTTGTGTACAATAATTTTTTGCTGCTATATATTCAGCTTTAGCTTTGGATAGAGATATGGATTATTGTTTCTTGCTAAGCCAAGATTCAAGACAATCTCCCAAGAAGAATGTATTCCCACTTGTACTCTTGATCATCAATGCTTCTTGCCCCAATTTGCATCAGTATATGTTGTCAAGGTAAGATTTGTGCTCATAGGGTACCATAGTCCAAAATCAAGAGTGTCTTTCAAGTATCTGAGTATTCTCTTTACAACGGGCACATGAGATTCTTTAGGCACGGATTGGAATCTTGCCACCATTCCTACTGCCTGAGTGATGTCTGGTTGTGAAGTTGTCAGATATAAAATACTTCCAATCATTAATCTGTAAATAGTAGCATCCACCATAGGAGATTCGTCATCCTTAGCTTGCAACCTGTAATCGTAGTGTGCTCACAATAGCACATTCTTCCATCCCAAATCGTTTAAGAATATGTACGAGATATTTTGCTTGTGATATGAACATACCGGCTTTGGTTTTTGTTACTTGAAGTCCAAGAAAATAAGACAACTCACCAATCATCGACATTTCAAATTCTTTTGACATGTTTTGGGCAAATTTGTGACTCATTTCATCATTATCACTCCCAAAGATTAGATCATCTACGTATACCAATGTGATTAGCAGATTGTCTTTGTCCATCTTCATATAAAGATTGCTTCCTGCAACTCCTTTCTTGAATCCTTGTTGTTGAAGATACTGATGAAGTCTAGCGTACCAGGCTCTTGGAGCTTGCTTTAATCCATACAAGGCCTTATTCAATTTGTAAACAAAAATTTTTCCTTCTGCTAAGTCAAACCCTTCTAGTTGTTCCATGTATACTTCTTCATTTAGGTCACCGTTTAGAAATGTTGGTTTTGCGTCCATTTGATAAATTTTGAATCCCTTAGAACAAGAAAATGCCAAAAACATCCTTATATCTTCTAACCAGGCAATAGGAGTGAAGGCTTCGGTCAATTCCTTCAATTTGAGAGTACCCCTTGCACACCAACCTTGCCTTATTTCTGATGATTTGTCCATCTTCATTTTGTTTTTATAAACCCACCTAGTTCATATGACATTCTTATCTTTTGGACGAGGTACTACCTCACATGTTCCATTCTTTTCAATTTGATACATCTCTTCTTCCATTCTTTTATCCAATGAGGATCCTTGTTTGAGTGAAATTTTCTAGTTCTATTGTGGATAGTAAGGCAATATCATTTCTTTTTGGTGGATTTGTCATCCTTCTTCGAGTTTGCATTCCACCATCTACATCACCAATAATTTGATCTTTTGGATGATGTTTTTTAACGAACATTACCTTTGATGCAGTTTGAGATGGTTCCTTTTGATTTTCCGACTCCTTTTCTTCTTTAGCAGCATCTTCTTTTGAACCTCCAAGGATAGGATCTTCTTCATTGATTTCAATTTCTTTTTCAGGAAAAGCCTCATTAATCTTTACATCAATACTTTAAACTACCTTATGCAACCAACTATTGTAGCATTTGTAGGCCCTGCTTCTTGTAGTGTATCCAAGAAAGATTCCTTCGTCAACCTGATAATCGAACTTGCTTGGTGAATCATCATTGATTTTGATAAAACACTTACTTCCAAATGTTTTGAAATATTTCATTGAAGTAGGTCTTCCTTTCCATAAATGGAGTTTTATCGTTATTCGCCCGAATTTGTGCCCTATTCATAGTATATACTACTGCCCCCAACTGCTTCTCTCCAAAATGTGGGTTGTAAATCAGCTACTAATAGCATTGTTCTTGTAGTCTCTTGTATGGATCTATTCTTTCTTTCAACCACTGTATTTTTTTGTGGAGTCCTAGCAATAGATAGTTCTCTCTTGATTCCATGTTTTTCACAGAATTCATTGAATTCCCCTAAGGTAAATTCTCCACCTCTATTTGTCCTTAAACATTTCATTTTGACTCACTTTCATTTTCAACTACTGCTTTGAAGGTTTTAAAACATTCTAGTGCTTCTGACTTAAATCTTATGAAAAATATGCACATCATTCTAGTATAATCATCTATAACTAATATAAAGTACCTTTCTCCTTGTAGAGTTGCAGTTCTGGTTGGCCTGCACAGATTTGCATGAATTATTTCTAGAGGCTTTGATGACAAGCATTCTTTTGTCTTGAAGTTGGTGTTGATTTTTATAGCATCAGAAAGTGTTCCAAGTCTCAAAATTTGTAAGGAGACTTGGACATCAGTATTGCAAAGCACCCAAAAAACGTTTGTGGAAAGTCCGCTCGATTTGTGTTTTATTAAAATAATTAATTATTTTAATGTAGAACCTAAGTCTAAACTTAGGGAAATTAAATAATTAATGGGTATTAATAAAACAGAGTGTGAATCTTCTAGAAAACAAAGATCAAGTCAAGTTTTAATCTTGGCCATTGATTAGTCTTCTAATCTGGGTCATTGATTCGTCAATAAGAAGATTATAAAAGAAGGTTTGAAGGTCATTTGGAATGCAAGCCGAGCATACACTCAGTAACCCGAAGGAAGTCGATTCTGAAGGAATAGAATTCGATTTCAGAGGGAGAGTTGTAGAGGCAGAAGAAAGAGAGGGAGTTACCAGTGATAGAGAAGGAAGCGGAGAGAGGGACGCAGAGGGCCACAGAAGGCAGCGCAGAGCAGCAGCGCAGTGTGCCCACATAGAGTGACATAGAGGGAGATAGTGGGTCTTTCGGGTGTCAGGGATTCTCCAGAAGGAACCGAAGAATCCATCTCAGGTGTTTTCTAAAGAAATCTGTCAGTCTATTTCTTGTAAAGAATTCATTACTGAAGAATAATAATATAAACCCTCATATGTTGCACCGGTTTTCCTGCATTGGGTTTTTCTGGGGACAATTGTCCAAAAATAAGTGTGTACATGTGATTGTTTCTTATGCTTATATTTCTTACTGTTCCTTTCTCTGCATATACATAAGTGAATGTTGCAGTAGTATTTATTTCAAAATTTACTCGAAGAATTCTATAAATAACTTATTGAAATAATAAATAGGAGAAATAAATCTATCACTGTAGAAAGATTTTCTGGATTGAAATTTTTACATGGTATCAAGATGTTTTTGTTTTGGCATCCAGATTGGACGAAGAATTGGCTTGTGTATCAAGCTTTGCTTCTCTTGAGATGTGGTACATTGAAAGTGGGGCTTCTGCTCACATAACGGGAGTGCGAGAATGTTTCTCAAACTGCCAAGAAGAGCAAATGAACTTTAAAATCACTATGGGCAATAAGGAAAAATGTACCCCTATTGGAAGAGGTACCATAGTATTTCAAACGGAAGCTGGTAATAAGCTTCGAGCCACTAATGTACTGAATGTGCCTTGTTTGTGGATGAACTTACTCTTGGTGTCGCAACTTCAAAACAAAAGTTATGATGTTTTCTTCATTGGAAATAGAATATATGTCAAACACCCAAGTTGGAAGAAGAAAGCACAAATCAGAGTCAGGAGCAATAAACTCTACAAGTTACAGCTCGAATCCCTAATGGCTCTAATAGGCAGCACTGATGAGAAGGACTTGAATGAGCTATGGCATAGGAGAATGGGGCTTTAAGGATTCTCAAGAACACTGTCACAGGAGTCCCAGAACTGAGCACCAAGTGAGACGATGTCTACAAATGGTGCGTATTAGGAAAGTATGTCAAGGCAGCATACCATAGAAACAACAATAGGGACAAGAGTGTGTTGAGCCTAATACACTCAAACATCTGTGGGCCAATGCCCACAAGAGCTCTTAGTGGTGCCGAATATTTTGTCACCTTCATTGATGACCATTCCAGGAAGACCTGGATCCACTTTCTGAAGACCAAGGACGAAGTCTTTGGCTGATTCAAGGAGTTTAAAGCTCTGGTAGAGAATCAGACGGGAAAGCGGATCAATACATTGTGTTCAGACAATGGTGGAGAATACACAGATAAAAACTTCACAGGGTTCTGCGCAAGGGAAGGCATCAGAAGAGAGTGGATTGCTCCATATAATCTGGAGCGGAATGGTATTGCAGAGCAGAAGAACAGAACTATTGTCGAAGCTGCAAGGGCAATGTTGTACGATCAATAAATGCCCAAAATTCTGTGGGCTGAAGCTTGTAATACAACTGTTTACGTACAAAACATGATTCCTCATAATGCATTGGGAAAGATCACTCCAGAAAGTGTTTTCGCTAGCAGCAAGCCTGAAGTGAGCCACTTTAGGATCTTTGGCAATGCGGCATATTGTCATGTGCCTGAAGAGAAGAGGAAGAAACTGGATAAGACTGCGGAAAAGGGATATCTATTGGGATATAGTGAGAACGCAAAGGCTTACCGTATATACATTCCTGAGAACAGGAAAATTGTTGTACGGTAAGATGTGAAATTTGTGGAGGAGAGGGCCTTCGAAAATCTCGGGAGATGCCTTCTGCTACGCAGTCTGAGGAGGAACCGTTGGTCTAGCCACAACAACCGACAGAGGGTAATACGAGTGCCTCTCCAAGGCATGGGGATCCAAGGGATACATCTCCCGAGGACTTGCAGGAAGGAGAGTAGGTGGATCCACCCACTACCAGTGGTAAGACGAGCAGGGAATTGCGACAAATTCTGAGGGATGCAGAAGAATTTGTTGGAGCCCCCCAAAATGAGAAGAGGCAGCACAGACAACCTAAAAGGTACCAAGCTTTGGTAGCACAGGCTGGAGAGCCATCTAGTTTTTGGGAGGCAGCTAAGCGCCAGGTTTGTGTCGATGCAATGGTGGAGTACAACTCCATCATGACAAATGATGTCTGGGAAGTGGTTCCCAGGCCTTAGGACAGATTAGTTGTAGGTTCGAGATGGATCTACAAGATCAAATATGCTGCAGATGGCAGCGTCCAGAAATTTAAGGCCAGGTTTGTGGCTAAGGGGTACGCTCAGAAGGAAGGGATAGATTATGAAGAGACCTTTGCCCCGGTAGCCCGATATACTTATATTAGATTCGTGATATCCCTTGCTGCGCAGATGGGATGGGTGATTCACTAGATGGACGTCAAGACTGCATTCCTAAATGGGGTGATACAGGAAGAAGTATATATTGAACAACAAGAGGACTTTGAGACACATGAACAAAAAATTCATGTGTGCAAGCTGAAAGGGGCCTTGTATGGACTGAAGTAAGCCCCTAGAGCTTGGGATGGTCGAATTGACAGCTACTTGCAGAAAATGGGATTTGTCAAGAGTGACGCAGATCCCAATCTCTACTATCTGAGGGTAGGGGATGAGCCTCTTATACTGGTGCTATATGTAGATGATCTATTCTTAACAGGATCATCTAAGCTCATCGAGGACTGCAAGGAGAATTTAGCTACGGAATTTGACATGAAGGATCATGTACAAATTTCTGAATCTTACACTTTATGCAGAAATTATTACTATTAATCTGGTTATACTCCTCCTACTTAGACACGTTATTAACTGAATAAATTCAAGTTAAAATCGAAGCAAAACACATAACATATCTCTACCAATCCAGATCTAGAACAAGTTCATGCACACATTGACAAAGTGACAATTATTTTTGGACAAATAGTCCCCAAAAAAACCCAATGCGGGAAAACCGTTCTCTGGTTGCTGGAGGGTCTTATTTTTAAGAATATTTCTGAATACACAAATTGGGGTTCTAGATCTGGAAAACCCGACAGAGAATATACTAGATCTACAGCTCACTGGTTGCTCTAGGGCCAAAATAATGACTGATCCACACCCTCAAACGAGATTTACAGAACTCAGCCAAGATTAGGGCCTAGAAACCCCAGCGCTGCCCCTAAAAGCCTCTGCGTCAGCCGCTGAAGCACCTCCAACCCTCAGCGTTGCTCCGGAAGAGACTGCATTACCCCAGACTGGGTGCCGCAGTCACTACGCTGCCCCTAAAGGGTCTTTGCGTAACCCCTGAGGGTTTCCTACTGAAAATCACGTTGTCCTTGGAGGGCCCGTGTTGTCCTTGTTGTTGTTGCTGCTCTCTTCTTCTGCGTTGTCCTTGAGCTGATCTCTACCTCTTGTGTATTCTAGACCCTGAGATCAGATCATCCCCTTGGCCTAAATTCCCTCTCTGCAACTGAAACACTTTCGAGTATCCTTAGCAAACCTTGCCCTAGAATCTCAGCTTAGTTTCAGTGCTCTACCTCTGTGTATTCTAGACAAATGACCCCAAGCCTTTCCTTTATACTTTTCTCGTTGGGAAACCAACAGCCATGACCAGATCTTGAATCAATGGCTAAGATTAAAAGAAAGCTTGATCCGTGTGACTTAAGCCAATTTCATCACATGTTTAATTAAATTCACTTTAATTATTTAAGTTCCCTAAGTTTTAACTTAGGAAATACATTAAAACAATTAATTAATTTAATATCTCCTAAACTAGATGAAATTTCTCAAATCAATTTCTGGGTCTTGTTTCAAGTGTACTCTAGTCCCTCCACAAAATTTGGGAGCTAGAGCACAACTCATGGTACCCCAAATACACAAAATCTCAATAGGATCTAGGGCTTATGCATTATTTTATGGGTTTGGAAATTTGGCAGCAAAAAGGCGAGATCTTCCTTGGACAAGGAAGATATACTACAGAAGTTATGAAAAGGTTTCAGATGGAAGACTATAGACCCATGGCTACTCCAATGGTTACCAATTGGAAGAAAATTGACACGTCCGAAGATGATGAGGCTGATCCTACTTTGTATGGGCAACTCATAGGTTCTTTGATGTATCTGGTAAACACTAGACAAGACATCTGTTATGCTGCCAATACCCTTAGTCAATTCATGGTGGAACCTACTGTTCATTTATGTTAGCATCGGATGTGCTCTAGCCTTGTAATTTTGAATATAGGCTAAGGCACATGTATTCCATAAAACCCAGAAATGGTTTTGGAAAATTCCACTTAGAGATGATTTAATTAAATTAATTAATCATTTTTTAATGTTTTCCTAAGTCTAAACTTAGGAAATTTGATTAATTAAAGTGCATTAATTAAATCAAGTGTGAATCTTCTAGATAAAGCCATGGATCATCTCCAAGTTAATCTTAGCCCTTGATTATGTTTTAATCTTGGCCGTTGAAGGGTCAATGGAAGATTATAAGAAGGAGGGTGAGGGTCCTATGGAAAATACACTTGAGCCATTGAGCATTTTCGAATTTGTGTGAGAAGACACAGCTTTTGATCAAGAAAAAATCACTAGGGCTGGGTTTGCTAAGTGATTTGATTTAGTGATCAGATCCAGAGAAGGGCAGAAGCAGAGATTGGTCAGGTGGACCAAGAATACATTTCAGAGTGAGGCAGCATCTACGCAGGAGAGAGACAACGCAGTTTCTTGCAGAGGTGACGCAGTTCCTGCAGAGAATCACGCAGAGCCAGCGCAGTGTCTCTTGGAGTCAATCTGGAGAAAGTTAGAGGCTGGGGTTCTGAACCAGGAGGACCAAGATCCAGCTTCAGATCAGCTGCAGAAGAGGGTGACACAGTTCCTCAAGCTTGCCTACGTAGGCTTACGCAGATCCAGCGTAGGCAATCACGTAGAGGCTATGAGGGCTTCACTAGCATTGTTTTTTATCAGCCGGAGACTTGCTGAGTGAGCTATATCTCACAGTTATTTTTGTTGTCTAGATTTCTCAGAAGGGTTTGCCGGATGTTGGCACCCTAGTTGTAATCAAGATTCTGCTACTTAATAATACAAACCCTCAGATCTGCAGCACCGGTTTTCCCAAGTTGGGTTTTTCCGGCGACTTAGTCCAAAAATAATTGTGCCAATGTGGTTGTTTTTCATTGTATTTTGTTCAGATTGTTTCAGCACTTAGATTTATTCCACAACATTATTTGTGTAGACAACTTCAATAATTACTTCAGTATTTCAATGTAATGAAATAATTATCAAATAATAGAAGTAATTCTGATTTTTTGCGGTAGGAATCCAAATCTAGGGTTTTTCACATGGTATCAGAGCTTATTTAAGTTGATGTGTAGGAGAAACGAAGAGAACCAGCAGATCAGCGCTGAAGACTCTAGGATCTGCGTAATCAACAAAATACCCTACCAGAAAATTACGATGTCCAGGCCAGGAGGGCATTCCAGTGCTGTAGAGACCTTGTTTGTTAATTTCCTACGTTTTACACTTAATTTCAGAGAATTTTAGAGTTTTTGCTAGAGAGAGAGACTTAGCTAAATCAACTAACAGGGAATCACTGCTACAATTATCAGCCTGTTAATGCATACATTCTAAGACATCCTTTCAGCACAAATGAATCTCAACATGTATAAATATAAGTCAGCAGTAATGCGATTTGATGCAGAGCAGTAATGAAATTTCAATTTATGCATAAGGAACTAATCGAAACATGGGAAAATACCTGGAGTATAGCTGATGATTTTAATGGTAGTTTCCTCCTGTGATGCTGTGGACAGTTGAACTGTTCACCGAAACAATCAAGTCCTCCCAGCGAATCCGAGAACAATCCCAGACCTAGAGGATGTCTCCTCTGCCCCCGTGCCCAGATTTCCAAGAAGAACAGAGACTCCCCCTCAGTACAAATCCTTTCTTATCATCATCTCACTTGGTAATCCCTTCTAGTTCAGAAAAAAAAGACCCCCTCCTCCTTCGAATCAATTTCCTTATATAAATTTCTCCACCGCCATACATCCTATCCCACCGCCTCTTCTCCATTAAGATAAGATCTTTTTTTTTTAAAGAAAGGCACGAATGTCATTTAAGGAGATGTCAGTGGTATTTAAAGAGGAGGTGTGATCTTTATGGTTATCCAATCTGTTTAGGAGTATACGGCTAGACTTTAGAGTACATTTATGATTAAGGCTTATGTTAGAATATTTAACTCAACTATGTGTATATATATTTTAATTAATTCAAATTTTATTTTCTTTTCATTAATCCTTTTTATATACCTTATACTAAATTAATATGAATTTTAAATCTGAAACCTTAATATTAATTTCTAACTCAGGTAATCTTGATATTAGTAGTTAGGTGTACTAGTGCGATGTGTGCGAGATAGGCAGGTGTAGCTATCAAATGTCTATACCGTACACACGCTAATATCATTCTGTATAACTCGGGAACGGATTGTTACAAGTGCAAAAAAGGCTCCCTCTGAGAGAGTTGACAGAGGGGTAAGTTTTTTCAGTAGCGGAAGAGGCAGCATAGTAGATCAACGTCGCTGAAGGACGCAGTTACTGCACAGCAGTAAGCGCTGGTGCGTAAGCGTTAGAAAAATTCTAAAAAATACAATTGGGGATTTCTTGATCTCAAGGAGTTTCTTACTCAAAGAAAATCAGTTTTTCCCGTGCAGCGGCAGCAGAAGTGACTTACTCCACAAGGATTGCGTAAGTCAAGCTAAGCAAAGGGTTAGAGAAAGATATGGATAGTTGAGGAGATGGCCAGCAACGAACTATGTGACCAAGATAGATTGGAGGGTGCCTCCAACTACATTATCTGGAAATCAAGGATAGAATTTCTCCTTGATGAGCATGATCTGAAAGCCCTCATAGACAGTGCAGTTGCAGAACCTCTTGATGCGGCACACCTGAGGCAATTCAAGAAGAATATGGCTAGAGCCAAGTGATTGATCCTAGATGGAGTGAAGGATCATATCGTACCTCATATAGCAGCCAAAGCCACTGCTAGAGAAATTTAGGTAGCACTGGAAAAGCTATACCAAGGATCTTCTGAGCAACAGAAGATGTACCTTAAAGAGAAGATGCGGAATATCAGGATGAAGAAGGGAGAGCGTTTTGACTCCTTGTCTCGGATTCGGGAAAACCGAGATCAACTGTTTGCAGTAGGATCTGCTCCTAGAGACTCAGAGCTAGTAAGGCTCAAACTGAACTCTGTTTCAGAGGATTATCAAGTCTTTGCCCAAAGTATATTGGGCAGAGAAAGACTTCCAGGTTGGGAAGCAATGTGGGCAACATTACAGCAAGAGGAGTTGAGGAGAGATATCCTAAAAATCCACTTGGAGGATGGCAGTAGCAGTTCAAAGGTCAAGAAGGAGGAAGAAGATAACACTACCCTTGCATCAAAAGGGCAACAGAAGTAGAAGAAGAAATATTTGTCCAAGATCAAGTGCTTTCGATGTGGTGAAATGGGACATTATGCCACACAGTGTCCTCTTAAGAAAAAGGATAAAGAGGAAAAGGAAGATCCACAAACAGGAGCTGCCAAGATTGATGCAGAAAGAGATTGTGCTATGTTAGCTCATATTCCAAGAGGAGAGAATTGCGTTGACTTGGAGTTGTAGATCCAGAGTCTACAAGAAGGCGGGATCCTTGAGTATTTCCGAACTCTTGGATCACATGTGAGCTACGACAGCCTAAAGACAGTAGCAGGATGGACAGTTGCAGCAAAAGATGAGAATACCGTGTAGTGGCTAGCAGTACTAGAGCCTAATCAGCGCAGAGAGGGAGCAGCAACATCAGCAGTTGAGCAGCAACAGCGCAGTATTTTCAGAGAGCTAGTGCAGAAACTAGGAGCAGTCAGTTTTATTCTTCAGTTGTGGATTTTCTTGTCCAATTTCGGATGTTTTTCTGTTCCAATTAGCAACAATGCAGCAGCAGCAGAGATGAGCAACAGTAGCAGCAGCGCAGTAGAGCAGCGCAGTGCCGAGTAATGCTCACACAGTGTAGAAGCAGTGCTCAAGCAGTGCAGCAGCATGTTTGCAAAATTTTAGAGGGAGTTGTAGTACAGTGGCAGTTGACACCAGCATGCAGAGTCAGCAACAGTACAATTGCAGCGTTTTTGTGCAGAGTTGGTGTGCAGCATCAACAGCACAGCAGTAGATGTTCCAAGAAGTCAGTTCAGCTGCCAGCGGCACATTGAGGTGTTTTACTATAGCACTTTCCTCGCTAAGAGGGAGTGTTGATTTATGGTAACATCGGATGTGCTCTAGCCTTGTAATTTTGTATATAGGCTAAGGCACATGTATTCCATAAAACCCAGAAATGGTTTTGGAAAATTCCACATAGAGATGATTTAATTAAATTAATTAATGATTTTTTTAATGTTTTCCTAAGTCTAAACTTAGGAAATTTGATTAATTAAGAGTATTAATAAAATCAAGTGTGAATCTTCTAGATAAAGTCATGGATCATCTCCAAGTTAATCTTAGCCCTTGATTATGTTTTAATCTTGGCCATTGAAGGGTCAACGGAAGATTATAAGAAGGAGGGTGAGGGGCCTATGGAAAATACACTTGACACTTGAGTCATTGAGCATTTTCGAATTTGTGTGAGGAGACATGGCTTTTGATCAAGAACAAATCACTAGGGCTGGGTTTGCTAAGTGATTTGATTCAGTGATCAGATCCAGAGAGGGGCAGAAGCAGAGATTGGTCAGGTGGACCAAGAATACATTTCAAAGTGAGGTAGCATCTACGCAGGAGAGAGACAACGCAGTTTCTTGCAGAGGTGACGCAGTTCCTGCAGAGAATCACGCAGAGCCAACACAGTGTCTCTTGGAGTCAATCCAGGGAAAGCTAGAGGTTGGTGTTCTGAGATAGGAGGGCCAAGATCCAGCTTCAAATCAGCCAGATCAGCTACAGAGAAGGGTGACGCAGTTCCTCAAGCTTTCCTACGCAGGTTTACTCAGATCCAGCGTAGGCAATCACGCAGAGGCAGTGAGGGCTTCACCAGCGCTGTTTTTGATCAACCAGAGACTTGCTAAGTGAGGTATATCTCACCGTTATTTTTGCTCTCTAGATTTCTCAGAAGGGTTTTCCGAATGTTGGCACCCTAGTTGTTTTCAAGATTCTACTGCTTAATTATACAAACCCTCAGATGTGCTGCACTGGTTTTCCCAAGTTGGGTTTTTCAGGGGACTTAGTCCAAAAATAATTGTGTCAATGTGGTTGTTTTTCATTGTATTTTGTTCAGATTGTTTCAGCACTTAGATTTATTTTGCAGCATTATTTGTGTAGACTGCTTCAATAATTACTTCGGTATTTCAATGTAATGAAATAATTATCAAATAATAGGAGAAGTAATTCAGATTTGTTGCAGTAGGAATCCAGATCTAGGATTTTTCACACCTAGGAGGGCTCATTGTGCAGCGACCGAACATGTTCTTAGATATTTACAAGGAGCAGTCAACTTTGGACTGAAATACACTAGAGGCAATGACATCAAGTTGAGTGGGTTCACTGACGCAGATTGGGATGGGAGCCCAATAGATTGAAAAAAAGTACCAGTGGATACTGTTTCAGTGTTGGATCGGGGATGACCTCCTGGTGCAGCAGGAAATAGAAATCTGTGGCCTTGAGCTCCGCAGAAGTTGAATATATGGCAGCTAGCATAGCTTCGTGTGAAGCCATATGGCTTTGGAAATTGCTTGTGAACTTACTCAAGGAGAAGATGGAGGCGACCAACATTCTTTGTGATAATCAGAGTTGCATCAAGCTCTCTGAGAATCCTGTGTTTCATGATCAATCGAAGCACATTGACATTAGGTGTCATTTCATTAGAGACTGTGTCCAAAGGGGAGTTGTACAATTGGAGTACACTCCTACAAGAGAATAAGTGGCAAATATTGTCACGAAAGCTCTGGGAAAGAACAAGTTTGTCTATTTCAAAGAAAAGATGGGGATGATCAAGAATCCATTTAAGTAGTAGGGATGGATAGGTTCAGGATTCAGAGGGAGTTGCAGTACAGATGAGGCAGTGATAGTGATAGGGTCATGGGCAGCAGTATAGAAGGCAGCAACGCAACAAGTGAGGGGCAGCAGCGAGGCATCAGTAGCGCAGAGGATGCTTCAAGACAGAGCAGGATGCAACAAGCATTTTGCTAGAACACTTTCCTCGCTAAGAGGGAGTGTTCATTTTTGTAGCATCAGAAAGTGTTCCAAGTATCAAAATTTGTAAGGAGGCTTGGACATCAGTATTTGAAAGAAACCAAAAACCGTTTGTGGAAATTCCAATCGGTTTGTGTTTTATTAAAATAATTAATTATTTTAATGTAGACCCTAAGTCTAAACTTAGGGAAATTAAATAATTAATGGGTATTAATAAAAAAAAGTGTGAATCTTCTAGAGAATGAAGATCAAGTCAAGTTTTAATCTTGGCCATTGATTAGTCTTATAATTTGGGCCGTTGATTCGTCAATAAGAAGATTATAAAAGAAGGCTTGAGTGTCATTTGGAATGCAAGTTGGGCATACACTCAGTAACCCGAAGGAAGTCAATTCTGAAGGAATAGAATCCGATTTCAGAGGGAGAGTTGCAGGGCAGAGTTGCAGAGGCAGATGAAGGAGAGGGAGTCAGCAGTGATAGAGAAGGATGAGAGAGGGACGCAAAGGGCCACAGAAGGCAACTCAGAGTAGTAGCACAATGTGCCCACGCAGAGTGACATAGTCCAACACAGGGACTGTGCAGAGGAGCAAGCAAAGTGACACAGAGGTAGATAGTGGGTCTTCCGGGCGTAAGAAATTTTCCAGAAGGAACCAGAGAATCTATCTCAGGTGTTTTCTAAAGAAATGTGCCAGTCTATTTCTTCTAAAAAATTCATTGTTGAAGAATAATAATATAAACCCTCATCTGCTACACTGGTTTTCCCACATTGGGTTTTTCCGAGGACAATTGTCCAAAAATAAGTGTGTACATGTGATTGCTTCTTATGCTTATATTTCTTATTGTTCCATTCTTTGCATATACATAAGTGAATGTTGCAGTAGTATTTATTTCGAAATTTACTGGAAGAATTATGTAAATAACTTATTGAAATAATAAGTAGGAGAAATAAATCTATCACTGCAAAAAGATTTTCTAGATTGAAATTTTCACAGTTCGTCTTGGTTTGCTTTCCATTTTTGGCATGGTGCACAAATAGCCTTTTCAGGTTTTGAAATTATGGGGATATCTCTCATTGCTTGAGTTTTGCTAATCTTCACCGAATTATCAAATTTTAGATGTCCTAATCGCTTTTGCCATAACCATCTTTCATCTATTTGACTGAAATAACATCTTTCTTGTATTTCGCTGAGAATGTATACATTATCTGGTGCTCTTACTCTTCCCACAAGTTTTCTTAAAGAAGACTTTATTTTTTCACAATCCTTGGCACGAAAGAAGATATCTTGTGCTTTTTCACATATCTGGTTGACGCTTAGAAGATTGTGCTTGAGTCCAACAAAAAAGTGCATTTTGTGCTTTGCCTTTACCATTTATGAGACTCACTGTGCCTTCTCCAACAATTTTAGCAAATCCACTTCCAATAGTCACATTTCCATCCTTCTTGTTAGCAAGATGAACTTATTTTGGTCACCAGTCATGTGCCTAGAACATCCACTATCTATAAACCATTTTTTTTCCCTCATTTTGTGCACATAAATCTAGGCCATATTTTTCAAGGGTGGATTCTCTAGTCTTCTTTCTCCTTACCCTTTCTCTTGATTCTAGTGGACAATTTTGTGCTTCATGACCTAGATTATTGCATTTGGAGCATTCTATACTATACTTTGAAAGAGGAGCAAATGAATTTTATGTCCTTATCTGGTTTTGTCTCCTTGAATCAATAGACTTCTTTTGGTAATTAGTCCCATACTTTCTTGAGTCAACATTACTACCTCCATAGGCCTTGCAATGCCTAGCCTGATGACCAAAGTTTTTACAAAGAAAACAATGACCAAGAAAAATAGTTTGATACTTGTTGGTATACGCTTGGCTTGATGTGACCTTCTTTTTTGGATAAGACAACTTCTCATTCCTTGGATTATTGCAAAGAGGTCCTTTGGGCGTGTGATTTGGATAGAACTGCTTCTCACTTCTTGGATGATTGCGAAGAGCATCAACATAGCTTTTGTGTTCTTCATGATGGACATTAGTGTTCTCCCTTGAATTAGATGATTCACTAGTATGGCCAATCATTCCTTGGATTATTGCAAAGAGGTCCTTTGGGCGTGTGATTTGGATAGAACTGCTTCTCACTTCTTGGATGATTGCGAAGAGCATCAACATAGCTTTTGTGTTCTTCATGATGGACATTAGTGTTCTCCCTTGAATTAGATGATTCACTAGTATGGCCAAGTCCTGATTTGTCATGTGGTCTTTGAGTGTTGCAGTTGACATCTAAGGTTTGAGAACTTTTCAAGCTTTTGTTGACCTTGTCCAATTCTCATTTTAGAGAGACAACTTCAGCTTCTAATTTCTTGCAGGTCTCGTCCTTTTTCATTAGCTTGTTGTTCAATACTTCTTCTATCCTCTTTGCTTCTTTTTTTACGGTTTTGAGAGATGATTTCTTGTGATAATTTTCCATTCTTTTCCTTAGTTTTTCATTCTCTTTAATGGCACTAATCAATAATTCATCCACATTTCCTTCTTCTTCTTCAAATTTATTTGTGTCATCTGTGAAGGCCATGAATAATACTACTTTGCTCCCCGCATAATCATCATCTTCATCAGAATCATCACTATCTTGCTTGGAGAAGAAATTCTTCCTTTTTGAACCTTTCTTTTTTAATGTCCTTCTTTTAGGTTCATCTTCATTGTCACTGTCATCCTTGTGTTGTCGCTCCAACAAACGCCCTCCAAAATTTTGCTTACACTTGAATTTTGGAGCCTACTGAGGATCTTGCAATCTATCGTTCTATGGTCACTTCGTGGTCATCTAATGATTTGTAAATTATTGAGTCTTCTTCTAAGTGTCAAAGTCACTTGCTCACACATGTTCTGTCTACGATGAATCCACCAACACACATCTTTTTATGCAAGCTCATATGAGCATTGGGCAGCTCTTGAAGGTAAGGCTTGCGCAATCACTAGTGATAGTGACTGCGCAATCCATAAGTACAATGCACTTCACAATACATATTGACAGTTAGTACGCATTCTCCATTGACGTTTTCCCACACATCGATTGTAATTGCACTTTCATTTCGGTGAGTTTTCTCAATTGCCGCTTTGGCGCACCTTTGTTCTCTCAAGTGTCGCTTTCATGTTCGCAACTATTGTTTTTACTTGCATTCACTTTGATAAGTGTAATTTTCATGTTATCTTCGCTTTGGCATGTGTTGCTTCCATTTTCTTTGAGCCTTTGCAAGTGTCGTTTGCACTTTCTCTTACTTTCGTAAGTGTCGTCTTTTGGCATGGGAAGTGCCACACATTGTGAAAGCAGTGTTCTAGTCTATTTCAAGAGGCAACTTTCGTGTCAATGGGTCCTATTTATCATATATACATGTATTAGATCCATTCCTAATGTTACATGCACTGTCGTACTAGTGTTGTCACTATCATCGCAAGGTAGTGTCGCACCTAGTCTAAGGGAGTCAATGGTACTTTCTTATAGGGAAGTTCTGATGCATTCTCCTGCACTACTGTGTCCTATTCATCATGAGGACATGCATTAGACTTATTCCCCAAGGCTTGAGCATTATCGTCACAAATCATACCCTGAGTGTCGCACTTGGAGGAGAGTATTGTTTCGTCGTCGCATTAGGGATCATGTTGTTTCTGACTGTTGAGTGTTTTATGTTGTTTCCTCGATAGCTTTGAGTGTGTGATCATGTTCAAGTCTTACCTTGGTTTCATTTTTGCTTCACTGATTCGACACTTCATCAAATTCTGGAAGAATCCTCTACCCGATCTAATTGACCTCACTTAGACTACTTGAACTGCACATTGCGCAGTAACAAGCCTCAAGTTGATCCCTTGCGTGGAACTATGCAATGCGCAGTTTCTGCCTCCAAGGATTGTGCATTGCGCAGTCACAGTGCTCAAGGATTTCCTCCCTTCCCTCAAAAACTGTGCAATCCTGCCCAACCAATCTCTTGTTGCGCATTGCATAGTCTCACTCATCAAGATGCTTCCCTAAGTCCTTGAAGTATGCAATTGCGCAATCCACTAACCAGTGTCCCTTCAGAGTTGCACATCGCGCAGTCTCAAGGCTCAAGATTTCTTTACTGAGCTCCTCAACTATAGACAAAAGAGTCTTTAGGAAAAGTCCAAAAGTCATATAGAAATCCAAAGGTCACGTGAAAAGTCTAAGAGTCATGAGGGAAGCTCAAGAGTCATGGGGATATGAAAGGTCATTCCTCTAGTTATAAAAGAAACCTCATAACTCAAGCAAATGGCTTTTGGAGGCTTAGGCTTTGGAGAGCCAGCCTTGGCTTCTCTAGCTTAGCATAGGAGAGAAGATCATTCTTTGGATATGCAATAAGTGACTTAATGTTCCATAATTGGAGCTAGTGGCTCACCATTGTAACTGTGTACTTAGATCTTTCACCTAATAATCAGAAGCTCATTAAGCCAGCACACTTTCATGTGTATGTCGTAAATTGTAAATTTCTGAAGATGTTCTATGCTAGATGCAAATTTACTTTAAACTTTTAGGGCTCAATCATATGAAAGCAAGATGCAGATAGAACATACTAATAGATCGATGGAAGACAAGCCAAAAATAGAGATAAAGAATGGTGGCGTTACAGCGGTCAGCGGGATGCTTCAACTAGCAAAGTTTCCATAAGGTCAGCCAACCCAATGTGTCACACAACCTCAAGACTGCTCATCAAAAACTCTCCATCAAGATGTTGCACCAAGAAGCCCTAACAACATCACCATGAGAACCCTAATCGCAGCACCATCCGTGAGAGAAGAGAATGTCTCCGAAAATGTGTGTAATTAACTCCAAGTCTCTCCAATATATAGTCATCTGTGGGGGTGTGTGACACATCTCTTATGCATGTGGGATAAATCAGGCTGACCTTGCACATGTGGAATAAATTCAAAACACACGTTCTACTCATCCGATCAAGATGATCTTTAGATCGATCTTGCACCTCTCCGAAAGAGGAATCCAATAAAAATATTGGCATCATCATCTGAGCAGTGCAACATGGAGTTTGTACCTAGTTGCCCAAAATTAACACTCCCTCTCAACTAGGGAGAACAACATCCAACAGTGTCATCCAAACATCGCGCGTCATCCCGCTGTAACTTGCTTTGTTGGCTCTTTATTTCAGAACAAAAAGGTGAGTCACAAAGACATCACTCCCAGCTGAAAAAATCAACTCAAAGGTCCGAGACCTCTATAGGACTCAAAGGAGTCACATACCAACCCGAAGTTGGTTTAACTGACCCGAAGTTGGTTTAACTGACCCGAAGTTAGTTGGAGGTCTGAAACCTCCCTAGACTTGATCGCAGATCAAGTGGTTGGACACGTGCCATCCTAGACATAAAGAGTACGGCAATATCCGATGCATCCATCGGTCTTGCTACTGGTCTCTAGCTTTTCCCACCTCATCGCCCAAGATGAGAGGTACTTCCCATGAGTCTGGGACTCCATGGGTAGGATGCATACGGGGCATAGATCAAAGAGAGGTGAACCAACTCAATATCATAACGGTGGGGTAGAAGGACACCAACAAGGTTCGGCAAGCCTGGCCCTGTGGTTGCTTATAGCTCCAAGTAGCTATCCCCAAAGCCCCCTGGAGCTCCCAGAGCTCATCGTCCAACAAGACCCTCAGCATAGGGTCGTTCCACGATTCCAAGATTCTCACGGAAGGTTAGGAACATGACCTTCCCCAAGGGCTCTGTGAGAATATCCGTGACCTGCTATGATCAAGCCTTACGGCACCTCGCTGTACCATATCCCGGATAAAATGGTACCAAATATCAATATGCTTGGATTGATCGTGGAACACAAGATTCTCTGACAAACGAATCCCCCTCTGGTTATCACAAGGGATAACGATGGCATCTAGCACATGCTCGAACAGCTCACTGAAGAGCTTTTGCAACTAAGTGGCTTCACAACAGGCCATACACACTGCAATGTATTTGGCCTCAACAGTGCTTAAGGCTACTGAATTTTGCTTCCTGCTCAAAGTAGACCTAAGTGTGAAGCAACGTCCAGATGTACTCTTGCGATCCACCACATTGCCAGCCCAATCGGCATTAGTATATCCACGGAGTCTCAAACTCCCGGCAGTGTATCTCAGCCCATGGTCTATCGTGCCCCAGAGATATCTCAAGAGTTTCTTGGCACCAACCCAATGAATGTTATGAGGATCAACCATGTGTTGACTCAAAGTGTTCACTGCACAACATACGTCTGGATGGGTGTTCACTAAGAACATTAGGGCCCCTACGAGTTGACGATACTCGGTAAGATTTGCTAGCACGGGCCCAGCAGCGTTTCCACTCAACTTCTCAAAGGTGAGCTCTATCGGTGTCAACACAGACTTACAGTCCACCATTCCAAATCTTTCCAGCAGCTTCACAATGTATTTCCCTTGAGAGCGGAAAATCTCGCCAGGTCTCTGCCAGACCTCCAGGCCTAGGAAGTAATGCATCAGTGCTAGGTCCTTCATCTCGAACTCAGAAGCGAGCTCCTTCTGACACTGATGAATGAGAGGGTCAACACCTATCATATTACTGATTACAGTGATGCCATAGTATTATCATACACATCACTATAATATTCATCACAGTCATACTGTCATTCAGTACTTCATAGTTATATATATTTTTCCATATGCCACTGAAGATACCACAGATCAAGTTCATATAGACTCTGCCATATACAGTGAGGTCATATATACTTTGCCATATGTCATTGTTCTAAGGCTCATCGACCAGCCATTGATATTATCCATAGATTTCCTTAAACAACATTCAAAACAGACAAACTTTCCATGTAAGAAGCAATTTTACATACCTCTTCTTTTGTCTTCCAATACTTGGTCCTACTTATGAAGCATAAATAAATCGGCCCTCTTTCCTGTAAAATTCCATCTCCTGGAATATTCGTGGATCAATGGCACTCAAACCCTCAAAGAAATGTGGTCTCACTGCTACAGGAATTGATCTTCAATTGGGGTGTCAATTCTGGACAGAAAATGTATCCTCCTCTTTCCTGAAGATTATGAAAGCATAGCTATGGGCAGGTCACAAAATACACAATGATATTTTCTATTTCCCCAAATCTAAAGAATTGCTCCGCTAATGCAATTACTGAGACATCAACCCTTGATTTGCATCAGTGCATCCTCCTTTGAGAATATAGCTCGGCCTCCAAATAATTTCTTGGCCACATCAATTTAGCGTGTGCACAAGTACCATCATGAAATCATACACCGACCAGCACCCGTTTATTCATGTTATCAGCTTCCACTGATTCCCACTAGAACCATCAATTTCTTCAACAGCGAATTGCACCATATGATTTATGCGTCCAGATTTAAGGCACCATCGTTCTCAGCGGAACATGACTCCTGTTTACAGATACCCACATTGAGTTGCGCATTGAATGTTGCTGAAAATATCATGCTCGAAATCTGATGTGGTAGTTAGAAGAAAATTAACAAAATTCGATGGAGCCCATCAATTATCTCAGATTTCCCATATTTGCGATACGCCCGGCAATTTATTCCAACTCGGATTTGGCTTATTTCGGTCTACCCCAATGATCTCGAATGTCTGAAAAATTTGATGCATATGTTAGCAGGATAAGCGGGCTCGCCACGATTCATTTATATAGGTCAGAATACCATCTAATTATAAGACTCTAGTATTATCGCCATTCTTGTTAACCATCACAAAGCAACCGTAGGAATCCCTGTGATGATTCATCCTGACCCGCTGATCTAACGTCTTTCCCAAGTTTGCGTCAAGCATTCGATAGATTTTAAAAACCCACCAATAAATGTGTAATGAACCAGCGCGATGAGGCGATGATTCCGAGCACTAGTTCTCCGACAAGAAGAAGTCCCATGGTGTGTGACTTTTCACCGAGCTCCGCTGTCTTGGATTCCAGGTCGAGTTGGCAATCCGCAAAACTATAATTGAAACTCATGAGTAATATGCTTTGACGAGAAAAAACATTATCGCCCACAACAGAAGGAGCATCAAGTTGCTACATGTTGAAAATTTCAAGATCTTCTTGGCCATGAATGTGCGGTATTTTCCAGAGCATAAACAGACGAAACAATGGCAGTGAATGCTCCTGGCCTTCTTCCATGCCGCATTTTCCACTCGATGGATAGTGTATGGCACCAGCGATAAGACCATAATCGCCAGTATGAAGATCAAAAACAGAGAACTGTTCTCCTTTGTTGTGTTCCCCATCTTACTAATACACGATCAATCTAAACACCCACAACAACTCAAATCAAATCAAAGGACAAGATCTCCTTCCTACGAACAGCAATGCACAGACGACTAATTTGGGTTGCAGATCGATCAAACTGATCAAGTCCGCAAGTTTGGCGTTGTCCACGGCCAAATACGCAACCTTGATGGACATAGTCACACATTACCGTAGAGCTTCTGTATGTTATAGGAACTTTCTCCTTGGCCTATATGCCCAACAATCTAGGTCACTTGAAACAACCTTCACAGATCTATTTTGACCCTAAAACAGTCTCTCAACAAATCCGCTTTCACTTACAGCTCCTCGGCCTTCAACAAAGACCTCTCTCACATTGTTTTGAGAAGACTTCTCCACGCTGAAGGTTAGGGCACAAAAGAGCCCTAAATCTACCCACGCTATCACTTGTTGTGGTGGTATGGCCTGCGGCCTACCACACAGCCTTGTTGTAGCTTACGACACCCTTATTGGCCCTGAAAACAGTCCTTATCTCGCTACCCTAGATTCTCAACAAGATGGGCTTTGTCTTCTCCTTAGCTCTGATACAATGTAAATTTCTGAAGATGTTCTATGCTAGATGCAAATTTACTTTAAACTTCTAAGGCTCAATCATATGAAAGTAAGCTACAAATAGAACATACCAATATATCGATGGAAGACAAGCCAAAAACAAAGATAAAGAATAGTGGTGTTACAGCGGTCAACAAGATGCTTCAACCAGCAAAGTCTCCATAAGGTCAGCCAACCCAATGTGTCACACAACCCCAAGGCTGCTCATCAAAACCGCTCCATCAAGACGCTGCACCAAGAACCCCTAACTGCATCACCATGAGAAGCCCTAATCGCAACACCATTCGTGAGAGAAGAGAATGTCTCCAAAAATGTGTGTGTAATGAGCTCCAAGTCTCTCCAATATATAGTCATCTGTGGGGGTGTGTGACACATCTCTTATGCATCTGGGATAAATCAGGTCGACCTTGCACATGTGGAATAAATTCAAAATACATGTTCTGCTCATCCGATCAAGATGATCTTTAGATCGATCTTGCACCTCTCCGAAAGAGGAATCCAATAAAAATATTGGCATCATCATCTAAGCAGTACAACATGGAGTTTGGACCTAGTTTCCCAAAATTAACATAAATGTTGTAAGACTATTCTTTGAATGTTTGTGATATGTGTTTTTCTCATCCATACTAAAGAAATTGAACTACTTCAGTGGCTTTGGTGCTTATCTTGTTGAATGTGTGTTGTATTTTCTTTAATATTCGTTGTGTCTATGTAAACTATTTCGCTAGATAACGAACCAACATTTCCTTGTGATCGTGTGTCTCTCTTAGGATAGTACTATTACTTTCCTTCTCGAGGCTCACTTTTATTTCCCTCTCATGAGAGTCTCCGTTTACACATTGCAATTGGTGGTTCACAGTGTCAACTTACTTGCTGATTTCAATGCAAATGGTGACAATCCCAATGCCTCTACTTGCAAATTCGAATTTCCCAAGTGGCCAGTCGATTCCTGTTGGTATCTGGTAGCATCGAATGTGCTCTAAGTCTCAAAATTTGTAGGGAGGCTTAGGCACATGAATTCCAAAGAACCCATAAAGCGTTTTCGGAAATTCCACTCGGATTATGTTTTATGGAAATAATTAATTATTTTTAATGGGACCCTAAATCTAAACTTAAGAAAATAAAATAATTAAAGGATATTAATTAAAACAAAGTGTGAATCTTCTAGAAAAGACAGAGATCAAGTCATGTTAATCTTAGTCATTGATTAACGATTTAATCTCGGTCGTTGAAGTCTCAATTAGAAGATTATAAGAAGGACTTGATGGGGCATTTGGAAGACACACAGAAATATCGTGAGACAGAGTCTAGACATCGAATTTCTCAAGTGAGTAGTGCTTAGGAGAAGTTAGATCGAGAATATTCTTATAGAGAGGGGCAATGATAGATTCGGTTGGAGATTTTCCTGAGCCGAGAATACATCGTAGAGGAGACAGAGAGCAATACGTAGAGAGGCAGCATAGCAGTTACGCAGAGCCAGTAGAGGTAGCGCTGCAGCCTCGAGGAGATCTGTGATTCAGCTAAGGATCAATCAGATCTAGTGTCGAAGTGTTGGGGTGTGAGACCAGAAGAGCCGGAGATCAGTATCCAGCCTACCGAAGAGCCAACAAGGAGAGGTGATGCAGTCCCCACATAGAGTGACACAGAGACTGTGCAGAGGCAGCGTAGGGCTCATCAACTCAGTGTTTGGCTTGTTCATATTTTCCAGTGTTAGTGTGGGGTAATCCTCACAAGCTCTTTGTCAATCAGATTCTCTATGTGGATGGCCAGTAAGGCATCACAGATTGTATTCATATCTTCTGCATAATACAAACCCTCTGTTGTTGCACCGGTTTTCCCGTATTGGGTTTTTCTGGGGACATTAGTCCAAAAATAACAGTGTCGTGTGTGTCTATTGTTTACTTTTGCTCAGATCTTATTTCCGCACATTTATTTTCCGCAGTTTAATTTTGTGAAGGTTGTAGTGTATGGGTTTCAGTATTTTCCGTAGAACACAGTAAATAATTTGTTCAAGTAATTAACAAATAGAAGAATTCTCATTAGTTGTTGCAGTAGGATTCCGGGTAGCGAATTTTCACATGGTATCAAAGCTTGTTTAGCAGTGCAGGAGGAGCAAGAGAGCAGACCAGAAGGAAATAGCATTGAAGAAGCAGCAAGAAATCAAAGAGCTATGTAAGGAGCAGATCGATTTCCCTAGTGATTGCGCGGTCCAAGCCAGGAGGGCTAGATCTGCAAGGAAATCTCTCTCTGAGTGAGCCGACAAAGAGGTAGGATTTTCCAGTTTGTAGTTTTTCATAAGCAGAGGGAGAAGTGCAGATCAACAAGCTGGTGGGATGCAATTTTCTTGTAGCAGCGGTTGCTGGTGTAGAAAGTGTTAGAAGAGAGTAGTAGAAGAAATTTTGGGGATTTTTGACCTCAGAGAGTTTCTTGCCCAAGAAACTCTAATTTCCTGTGCAGAAGCACCGTGTTCGTGATTTATTTGGCTTGCTCCAGCAGGGAGTGCGTAGAGCCAGCTACGCAGAGGGTTAGAGGCACCAAATCGACATCTGATTGGGTGAAATGGCATCCAGTGGGTTGCGTGACCAGGATCGGTTGGAGGGTGCCTCCAGCTATGTAATCTGGAAGGCAAGGATCTCCTTCCTTTTAGATGAGCATGACCTCAAGACTTTCACCGACGGTACATTGGTTGAACCGGTAGATGTCGCACCATTGAGAGCCTTCAAGAAGAACATGGAAAAAGTCAAACAGTTGATCCTCGACAGGGTGAAGGATCATATCGTTTCACACATTTTTGGCAAAGGGACAGCCAAGGAAATGTGGGATGCGTTGGCCACGCTATATCAAGGGTCTTCCAAGCAGCAGAAGATGTTTTTGGAGGAAAATATGTGGACTACTGTGATGTAGAAGGGAGAACACGTTGATTCGTTCATTTCTAAACTTCAGGAGGTCTGAGATCAGCTAGCAGTTGTGGGAGCAGCTCCTCAGGCCACAAAGATGGTCAGACTTGCCTTGGATTCCGTGTCCGAAGACTATCAGGTCTTTGTCCAGAGCATCCTGGACAGAGAGAAGTTGTCAAACTGGGAAGGAATGTGGGCATCTCTTCAGCAGGAAGAGATGAGGAGAGATCTACTCAAGTACAAACTTGATGGCAGCAACAGCAGTGGGACAAAGCCCAAGGAGGAGGAGAAGAATGTAGCCCTTGCATCAAAGGGGCAGCAAGAGCAGTCGAGACGAAAGAAGGACGTCTCAAATATCAAGTGCTTCCGGTGTGGCGAGATGGGATATCACGCAACACAGTGCCCTCTCAAGAAGAAGGACAAATTTGAGAAGCATGATCTGCAGGCTACAGCTACGAAGATCGAGGAGGAGGAAGTGTCCATAATTGCCCATATATCACCAGGGGAGCGTTGGGGTGATCTGGAGTTGTAGTTCAGTAGAACTGCAGTTGGGCGAGATCTTTGAGGAGTCCACCTCTCGGAATATCACCTTGCTACGAGAGCCCAAGTCAGAAGTAGCGGGATGGACAAGCTTCAGTTGGTGCAAAAGAGTGCAAAGTGTTGATTTTTGTAGCATCAGAATGTGCTCTAAGTCTCAAATTTGGTGGACAGGCTTACACACTTATATTCCAAAGAACCCACAAACAGTTTGTGGAAATTCCACTCAGTTCATGTTTTATTAAAATAATTAATTATTTTAGTGGGGACCCTAAGTCTAAACTTAGGGAAATTAAATAATTAAAGGGTATTAATAAAACAGAGTGTGAATCTTCTAGAGAACGAAGATCAAGTCATGTTTTAATCTTAGCCATCGATTAGACATCTAATCTAGGTTGTTGATTTGTCAATGAGAAGACTATAAAGGAAGGCTTGAGGGTCATTTGGAAAATACACCGAGACACTCAATGATCTAAGATCGAAATTGTTGGGGCATGGTTTGCTGAGAATTTCGAACTAGAGATCTGAGCAGTGAGGGGCGAAGATAACATCTGGAGAGGAAGAGATTTTCTCAACCGGTGGAGCATCAGTCAAAGAGGGGCAGAGGTGATCTAGCCTAGCAAACATTGAAGGAAGGGGCTGATGCAGTGACTGCATAAGCTCACGCAAAGGCAGCGCAGAGGCAGAGGCAGAGGTTTCGGAATTTTGCTTGTGGATCAATTTCGGAGGCCAGGATCTGGAAAGTGGCACTGGGAGGTTGTTCCTCAGCATCCACAGACGCAAAACGACTTGGAGGAGGGCTAACGCTGAGCCTGGAAGTGGGTGATGCAGTGGCTAGAAGTTCCAGCGCTGGATCTGGGTAGATGTTGCGCAGAGCCTGTACAGGGCAATTTTTCCTTCATCTGGATCAGCCGAAGACTTAGTGATTGAGTGAGGTATTTCCCACATATTCTTATGCCAATATTTCTCACTGTAACTGAATAACCCTTAAGGGTATTTAGAGATGTATTCAAACATTGCTACTGCATAATAATAAAACCCTCAGATCTGTTGCACCGGTTTTCCTGCATTGGGTTTTTTCGGGGACTAAGTCCAAAATAAAGTTGTCATATGTGTGAATGATTTCCTTGTCTAGTTTCCTTGTTTCTGAATCAATTTTAGTGTAGGTTGCTTCAGTATTTTCTTCAATAGTTCAGATCTGAATTAATTATACAATGTAATTTACTTAATAGGAGTACACTTAGTTGTTGCAGTAAGATTTGTTAGATATGTTTGGACCTAGGAATTTTCACACAGAGGTGATAGCGTAGTGGCTAGAGAGCACCCAAGTCTGAGCAATGTAGAGCAGAATTGGCAGCAGTGCAGGGAGGCACAGTGCAAAGTCATCAACAGCGCAGCAACTTCAAAGGGACAACGCAGACACTAGCAGCAGTCAGATCTTCCGTACGAGATGCATCCTATTGAACTCTTAGTTTAGATTTTGGATGTTTTTCTATTGCAGTAAGCAACAGAGTTGCAGTGCAGTGGCAGTTGGAAGCAGTATGTAGGGTCAACAACAACACGGATGCAGTAGCGCAGTGTTGGTGGGCATCAGTGCCAAGTGTTGTCGCCTTGCCGCCTACACCTACCTACTAGTTAGTGAGAAAAGCCTTTAACCCCACAAGGTGTGGTTGGTGGCAAGGAATTCAGAGAAGGGGTTGTCACCTATTCCCTTTTTTAGGAGAGTTGTTAGAGTGAAACTAAATTACTTTTAAATATCAATGAGCATTTTTGAGCAACTTTGAAATAATAATGACAAGCCATTTAATCAGTGCCTTTACAAATAATGTGCTCAAAAGTAAAAATAATATTCAAAGAGATGAGAACACAATAATCCTGAAATGGAAACAAAAGATGTTAGCACAAGATATTTGCAAAATAAAAATGATTATGGAATAACCAAATCACAACATTAAAGCATATCTTGTCATAGTTAAAAACAACTAAAAATTGGATTCTAAATATGAAATTAAACTTTGCGAATATGGAAAGCAAGCATCACAATACTTGCATGAGATCAACAACCATCAAAAGACAAGTAAAAAGAAATGTGATGAAGAGTGCTCTTGGTTAATTTTAGTTAAACTATCTCTACAACAAATATTTCAAATCAACTCTTCAATCCCCAGATCTCACCCTTGCCCAAATTATCTGGATCTCACATTGAAGAGTGAATAGAGGAGTAGAGGGTCCCTAGAGATCTATACATCAAACTTATATTGGAGGTAAAGTTTTAATGAGTGTTTGTATGAAATCGATGTTGATTAATCTCAACTAAATGATACATGCAATGTTCCACAAGAGATGAGATAGCGCTTACTTGCAATAATGAACTAAACTTTGAGAGAAAAATAGACTTGTGTGTGTTGTAGCATTAAATGGCAAGTGGAATGAAATAAGTTCTCATTCAAAAGTGCTTCAATGGTTCCTCAAAATGTATAATATGCATGGACTAAATAGTGAAGCATAAACATTAACTTAATTAAAACTTGCCAACCATGTGAATTGTTCACACACATGAGAAGAGATTTGCTGAAGTTTGTAGCCTTTGGAGCTCATGCATGTAAACCCAAAATTTAGTGAGATGGATGTAGAGTGCATTAGCTATTAATTCTTTAGCATGCATGAAATGAAAATCAGAAAATGAGTCAATCCACCCAAGAAGTTCCTTCCTCTTCAACCAAGCAAGGGGGATACCATGGGAAAAATATCCCAAGCTCCCTCAAGCAAAAAGGTTATTTTATTAGCGATTACAAATTAGAAAAAATGCCTCTAAGAAGGTTTCCCAAAAGGAGATCATTTTACGAAGATAGAGCTTGGAAAAAGCTAGATCTCCTCCTCAAAGATGACAACAAAAGCTCATGGGGAAAACCTTCAAAATATAAATTTTACAAGGCTCCAAAGCCCACAGCCAAGATCATGTTGCTTCTGTCCTAAAGGTTCTCACGGCCTCCCTAAAAATCGATTTTGAGGTAATGGAAGACTTTGCATGCAAGGAGGATCAATAGTTTTTCGCTATCTTTTCCTCAAGCTTCTTGTTGTCCATGCTCAAGCTTATGGGCTACGAAAGAAAACCAAATGTTAGATCGAAATAAAAAATATCGAAAGTACAAATTAATATACAAAGACACTAGCCCAAGAAATGGGAGTGAACCCCCATTTTTGCCTAGTCTAGAAAACGCTCTTGAAGTAGCAAATATGACTTTAAAACGCTCTACAAAGGGAAACTTTTAGATTTTAAAATTTGAAGTAGATGATCAAGTAGCTAGAGAACAAGAAAACTCCCTCTTGGTCTTCCTTTAATGAAAGACTTGGGGTTGAAAATAGCTGAGTCTTGGATCGCTTTGAATCTAGGAGTGAGTTGGTCTATGTGAGACTTCTCCCACACCCGGATGGATTTCCTGCACACAATACTAATAGTCTTCCCTACACACTTGAACAAATATTAGTTTGCAAACAAATATTAGTTTGCAAAAGGATTAGAGCATCATAATGAATAAGATAAACCAAACATTCCTCCAAAAATGACTTGGCAAGCTTATTTCTAGAATACTACTCCAAATCAATGATATATGCAAGATAGCTTGCATGTATCAATCCAAGCTAGATGACAAATATAAACTAATACTGATCAAACATGTAAATGAATTCAAACACAATAGAAATAGTATGGAAAGAAATCACCTCATAACGCCAAGAGAACATCCGCTAAATAGCTCCAAAAGTCTTGATTTTATTGATATGCAAAAATGGCAGAGTTTCCTCAAGCCGAATAACTCATAACATGATACAATACAATAGCCCACGGCTTTGTTATATAGAGGTATGGGAGCAATTCCCAAGGACAAATGCATGTGAGAAGTGAACTTGGAGCAAATCCCAAGTAAAGGTAAGCCAAGTTCCATATGGAGAAGACTGAGACACCCAGAGCAAAATCGAATTTCTTTGTGCACACCAAGGGAAATCAAATTCCCATATGATCCAGTGAACTCATCCATAAGCCAAATGAAGTCCCGTGCTACACCAAGCCCACCACTGCAACCTCGAACCAACTGAAACCATACCTGTAGATGACCCCCGTGATCTTCTGTGTAGGTCCCTGAGAACTGCGTGTTTCCTCTGAGTGACTGCGCAGTCTAAACTCAAGGAATAGCGTAAATCCTCTGAGTTAAGTGTTGAGTGTTGTCGCACTCCAGATAGAATAATTTCCAAGTCATTTCCACGTCATTTTGTCACATGGAATATTTTATTTGTCTCTATTTTACTTAATTCTAGCCTAATTAAATGCCACAATTTCCACTAAACGTAGGAAATGTGTGTTTTGAGGGTCCAAAACCCATTATTAACCCCTCAAAGTGTATCATAGTAGAAATTTGAGGGTGAGAGGTGTAATTTTGATTACTCATACCCCATACAACTTCTCTAGACAACACTTATTACAATCCAATTACAATTGTTATTGCAACTTTTGACCTACGGGAAATCTAAAAAATTAAAAAATCACTACCTAGACCTAACCAAATTCCACGAATTTTTTTGTGTGATCTAGTGTGATAATATACATTGACTCTAGACACTAAGATGCATTAGGGGCTCAACCTTCAAACTGTCACCCCGGCTTTGGGGTTAATGCAACGAGTGAAAAAACCTAGAAAATTATCCACCACTAAAAAGAAGGAATAATTAACCAAGTAAAAAAACACTCCAAGATGTACTCACTTGTTGATCGAGTCCCAACATCCTAGGCCTGTTACAGACTCAAATTCGTCATTACTAGCATCACTTATTACAATTCCCAATAGGGCGTGGAATCTGGGTACAAGAGAAAGATGATGAGAAATAGAAGTAGAGTTCAAAAACTCTGTTGAACTGATGATATCTGATGGTACAAATGTCTTCTGGTTTATCCTTGGGCATGGAGTCTTCTCATTATCATCAGGTGCCACTCCAGTGGTCAACACCAGGCATCAAAAACGTGAAGGGAGATGTTGCAGAATCAAAGTAGTGCTTCAGTTGGATGTATTGCTAGATCACATTCATCGCTAAGAGGGAGTATTGATTTCTAGTAGCATCAGATGTGCTCTAAGTCTCAAAATTTGCAGTGAGGCTTAGGCACATGTATGCCAAAGAACTCAGAAAGCATTTTTGGAAATTCCACTTAGATTATTTTTTATGGAAATAATTAATTATTTTTAATGGGACCCTAAGTCTAAACTTAGGAAATTAAAATAATTAAAGGATATTAATTAAAACAGAGTGTGAATCTTCTAGAAAAAACAGAGATCAAGTCAAGTTAATCTTAGCCATTGATTAACGATTTAATCTCGGCCATTGAAGTCTCAACAAGAAGATTATAAGGACTTGATGGGGCATTTGGAAGACACACAGAAACACAGAGAGACAGAGTCTAGAGATCGAATTTCTCAAGTGAGCAGTGCTCAAGAGAAGTTAGATCGAGAAGATTCTCGCAGAGAGGGGCAGTGATAGATCCGGTTGGATATTTTCTTGAGTCGAGAATGCATCGTAGAGGATACATAGAGCAGTACGCAGAAACAAAAACGTGTTAGCATCACTTTACATCATCCCCGCAGGGCTTGTGGAATCTAGGTACAATAGAAGAAAATGAGAAGAAGTAGAGTTGACTCTGCTGATATGAATCATATGATGATCTTTGATGGTACATGAAGCTTCTGATACATCCTTGGGCATGGAGTCCTCAAAAATCTTTGGGTACACTTCAGTGGTCAAAATGTCCCACTGTCAACTCATCATACTAATTCCAAGTTTGGACATGGAAAGGGGGTTGCTATGGAATATATATGCATCAACATTATACAATTATAATACATTACATGATAAACACATTAATAATAATAATAGATTAAATTAACCCAAGGATTGTAATCGTTCAACATTGTACAATTATAACATCGTCATAATAATAATAATAAATTATAATAGATTAAATAAACCCAAAGATCATAACCCATAACCTTCTTGACCAATGAATGAGAGGAGTGTTTACAGTATCATGAGAACTCTTGTAAACCATCACTCATGTTACAAATCGATGTTATTGTGCAACACACGAGCATAATTAACTTGAGAATATAGAGCTGTTTTCATGTTTTTAAAAATGTTTTTCTTTTCTGCCACATTGAAATGTTTCCATATGTTTCTCAAGATGAATTAATATATCTATTGCTTTTGAGAAAGGGTTTTAATTCTGCTGATTACCTGTCTGTCTTCTCCGCTTTCATGCCATACAAAGGAGGGTTTTCCATTTACTGTTTGTATCACTTCTTTACTTTCATGACCAATTTTACTCTAAAATCTAGTCCTACATGGAAATATATCTGATAAGGATTGTAATCAGAATCTTTGGGTGAGCTATTTTCTACTGCATGCAATTTTTGAAGATGTATTTGATCATCCTAGCTAGATTGGCAAAGGAAGAAGCTTTTAACAGTCCACTATAATTTATATATTTGTTACAGGAAAAGGGCTGCTCTAACGAGTGGGCATGGGGATCATGCTATAACTGATTCAGCTAAAAATGCAAATGGTTTAAATGCCGATCTGGCAAATACAGTCATAAAGCGTTTGTCATCCAAAGATGGTGCTGTTCTACGAAGGCTATTAGTAACTGCTGTATGCAATATTTCTCTTTACTCCAGATGCATTCTCATGCATGTTTGTTTATCTTCACATCCAAGCATTTATCAGAAATATTCTTACTTTCAAGTGATAAAGAATATTGCAATGATAAACTAAGCTGTATTGTTGATCATAGCAGTAGCATAACAACAAATAAATAGGCCCTCATTATTCTATTTTTTCCTTTTGACTATGTAAGAGAAATTTGGGTATAAAATATCTTTCAAAGTACAGAACCTCATTACTTGAAAGTTGAGAATGAACACAAAGATGTAAATGTAACAGTTGTTGGATAAAAGGTACATCTGCCCTAACTCTTTGCCAAGTGGATCAGCAATTTTGCGAGTTCTAAAGAAGAATGGGACATGGAGAATGTGCATAGAAGTGTTGGAATTAAGATTATATTGAGAGGGGGGGTGTGAATCAGTATAATACACTTTTTGGCAATTGAAAGAATTATTAAACACAACCATTCTTTAATCAATATGCACAAACATTGAACACAGGATATACGTGGAAACTGTTGAGTTTTTTGAGTGTTGGGGTAGTATTGAATGTGCTCTAGCTCCCAAAATTTGTGGAGGGACTAGAGTATATGAGATCTCCAAGACCCAGAAGGGGATTTGGGAAATTCCTTCCAGTTTGGAAGATAATTAATTAATTAATATTTTTAATTAAGGACCCTAAGTCTAACTTAGGAAAATTAAAATATTAAAGGTAACTAATTTAAACATGTGATGGAAATGAGTTAAGTCAACAGATCAAGATTTCTTTTAATCTTAGCCATCGATTCAAAATTAGATCATGGTCGTTGGTTTCCCAATGAGGAAGTATAAAGGAAAGGCTTGGGTTCAGTGGAAGAACACACACACGGAGGCAGAGCACTGAGACTAAGCTAGAAATCTAGGGCAGATTTGCTAAGAATTTCCAGAAGTGTTTTAGCTGCAGCAAGAGGTAGTATTGGCCCTAGTTACCAGAAACGGGACAATGGGTACCGTATCGTCCCGTTTCTCAGAGAAACAGTTATAGAAACCAAACGAGATGGAAAATGTCGTCTTAGACGGCCATTTTCGTTTTTTGTGCCTAGAAACAGGTTTCTTAGGAAACGGACATCGTTTCTTCTCCGTTTCTGGAGTTAGTTTCCAAACTCGTGTTAATTGCAGTTAATTGCAGGTTTCCAAACTCATATTAATTGCAGTTAATTGCAGTTCAGGTTTCAGTTTCCAAACGCTTGAAACTCGAGTTCAATTCCATTTGCTGAAGTTATATTGCTATATATAGTCAGTTTAGTTTAAGTTTGGTTTACCTTTCCTTCTTTAACTGCGCAGCAACCCATGCAAACCAGTTTCTTTTATTAGCTTGCATTCAACTGCCCATGATTTTTCAAGGATTTAAACAGCAGAGGAGAGGAAACTCAAGGCACAGAATATTCACGCCCCAACAAGTTAGCTTCAACGCCATTGCCAATTTTATTGTGAACAGGTACAAATTTCTCTGCTTTTTCTTATTATTTTATTCCATGCCTTAGATCTCTACCATTTGTTCGGATTTTCTTTTAGCTCTCCTCCCTCGGCTTGAATCCGAATAGGCATCGCCATTCGGTCGGTTAATTCAATCAGTACTGAGCAGTTAGCCGAATTGCAGTAGAATCAGTACTGAGCAATGTTGGTGGGACTCTGCGAGTCTGCACATGTTTATTGCATATTTAATTATTTATATTTCAAATCTCTTATTGTTATAAATATTTGTTATTTTAGGGGAATTAACGATGCCTAAATTTTTGGATCTACAAAATTATTACTTTTTTAAAACTAAATCATTATTTGGGAATGTTTCCTTACAATTTCATAAGCAAAAAAACCATTATTTAAGAATGTTTCCTTATAATTTCATAAGAAAAAATATTGGTTGTTTATGACTAATGCTTTGTTTATATTGTTCACGTGTTTTTCTCTCTCCTCGTTTCTTATATGCGAAACCTCCAAAATTATGTTTCTCGTCCCGTTCTTGTTTCTCGTTTCTAGTAACATCGATATTGGTCAAGGGGATGATCTGATCCCAGAGCCAAGAATCAGCAAGAGGCTAAGAAGCAGCAACCAGGAGCAGCGTAGAGGAAGCAGAGGCTACGCCGCACAGATGGTTTCAGCCACTACGCAAGCCCAGAAAGGGCATCGCAGAGGTAGCAAGAGGCCATCCAGGCTTACGCAGGGCCAGCCAGGGCAACATAAGGAATGCGTCACCCAGGCTGGGGTTACGCAGCCCTCTCCTGAGCAGCACAACAACATGCAGAGGCTAGCAGGGCTGACGCAGTCAGTTTCAGAGTAGCATTGGGATTTCTAGAGGCAGAAAGGGGTTGAGTTCTGTAAATCCCGTTTGAGGGTGTGAATCAGTCCAGTTTTCAGTCTCCAGAACAGCAGATATAGCTGCAGATCTTATTTTCTCTATCGAGTTAACCAGTAAGGTGCCCAAATTTTTTATTTTCAGAATCTACTTAATAATATAACCCTCCAATAGCCAGAAGACCGGTTTTCCTGCATTGGTTTTTTCCGGGACAGTTGTCCAAAAAATCTTGTGTGTCACTTTGTCTGTGTGCATGTATTTTTGCTTAGATTTGAGTCTGTGAAGAACTGTTATGTGTTTACTTCGATGTTAATCTGAATTTTCAACATTAATAACTTGATTAACTAGGAGAAGTATAACCAGATCTAATAGTAGGGTTTCCGCATAAAGTAATATTCAGAAATTTTCACATGGTATCAGAGTGATTTCAGATCTAGCAGGATCACCAGTAGAGGATTGAAGAATTCTTGCTGCAGAAAGCAACAAAAAAAGGAGCAACAGCTACCGAAAGTCGGACCAGAAGGGACAACGTAGCCGCATAGGGAGCAGAGCCATGCAGAGGCCAGAGTGACGTAGTCCTACGCAGTCTCCACGTAGGCCCACGTACTTACTGCACAGAGACAACGCTAGGACTTTCTGCTCACGCAGAGGCCAGCAAGGGTGACACAATTCTGAAGCCGTTGCGATTCAGAGTGCCAGAAGCAGTGCTACAGAGTTGCAGTAGTTGCCGGTGGGGTTAAATTTCTAAAGTTGCAGAAATTGACCTAAGCACTAATTGACAAAGAGCGGGAGGAAAATCAGCTTCTCAGAGGGTTTTCAGCCAAAGAAATCTGCAGATCGATCAGAGATCAAAGAGAGCTGATTCGTTTTGATTTGGCAGACTTCCAAGAGAGGAAGTCAATTGTCAGAGGGAGCAGAGGGTGCCTTTCTTGCCAAGGACCCTAGATCCGAGTCTCTAGCATAGAGAGTAGTATTTTTTCCGACAAATTTGCTGAGCAGATGGCATCTCATGGACTACGTGATCAGGATAGGTTGGACGGTCTATCCAACTTTGCAGTCTGGAAGGCCATAATCCTGGTAGTCATGGAGGCTTACGGTCTGAGGAACCATGCAGAAAAAGTCTTGGCCACGCCAACCAATGCTCTTCTCCTAGCGAAGCATGAGGAAGCTGCAGCACATGCCAAACGCTTCATAATGGATGGGGTTAAAGATCATATAGTTCCACACATTGCCGACAAGAAAACGGCTCACAAGATGTGGAAAGCCTTAACTGCCCTAAATGAGGGAAGATCTGTCCAAAGGAGAATGATTTTGGAGAACCAGATGTGGTTATTCATGATGGCCAAGGGAGAAGAGATCGAGTCCTTCCTTTTTAGATTACATGCGATCAAGGATCAGTTGTCTGCCATGGGAGCAAAAGTGGAGGATGATGTGATGGTGAGGACTGCACTCAATGCAATCACAAAGGACTGCAAACTTTTGTCCAAAGTATCTTGGACAGAGCGGACCTTCACAACCGGGACAGTATGTGGGCGATCCTTCGTCAAGAAGAACTTCGTCGGTTCACCAAGAGACAGTACAACACGAGATCAAGTAAGGTGAAGAAGGAAGAGGAAAAAGATGCAGCCTTGGCATCAAAGAGGCAGCAAGGGAGGGAGAAGCGTGATTTATTCAAGATTGAGTGTTTCCAGTGTGGCGAACTAGGACATTTCACCAGCAATTGTCCTCAGAAGAAGGACAAGGAAGCTTCTATCTCCAAGGTTGCTGTGGCAGACGATGGTTCCAAAGATGACGTAGCCATGAGCGCTCCTGAACCACGAAAGTGGGGCGACATGGATCTATAGAGTAGCTACAGAGTGGTGGCAGGATCCTTGAGTAGCTCAACTCTTGGATCACATCCGTGCTACGAGAGCCTTAAGACAATAGCGAGACAAGTGTAGCGTTTGGTGCGAAGAATCACGGATGGAGCAGAGGCGGAGCTGAAAGCTGAAGGGAGCAGCACAGTGCAAATGAAGCAACAGCAGCGCAAGGGCTGATGTGACTTCAGCAACACAGAGCAGAGCTGCAGCAGCGCAGTGGCTTGAGGAGGACAGCGCAGAGCAGCAACCGATAGAGCTTCAATGATGAGGAAGCAGCCCAAATGAGTTGTCTGTCTAAGAATGGGCAGGAGTCTTCAGTTGTTTCTCTCAGCAATTGAATTGCATTGCAACAATTGGCAGCACAATGCAGCAGATTGAGAGGGAGCTCTATTACAGATGTGGCAGTGACGATGGCAGCGTCATGGGCAGCAGTACAGGAGAACAGCAGCAACGCAGTGATGAAGGGCAGCAGGTCCAGCATCATCACAAAGACCCACACCAAAGATCAGTGCAGAGCTTAGGGGTGAAGCAGCATTGTACTAGAGCACATTCCTCTCTAAGAGGGAGTGTTGAGTTTTTTTAATGTTGGGGTAGCATCGGATGTGCTCTAGCTCCCAAAATTTGTGGAGGGACTAGAGTACATGAGATCTCCAAGACCCAGAAAGGGATTTGGGAAATTCCATCTAGTTTGGGAGATAATTAATTGATTAATATTTTTAATTAAGGACCCTAAGTCTAACTTAGGAAAATTAAAATATTAAAGGTAATTAATTTAAACATGTGATGGAACTGACTTAAGTCACACGGATCAAGCTTTCTTTTAATCTTAGCCATCGATTCAAGATTAGATCATGGTCATTGGTTTCCTAACGAGAAAGTATAAAGGAAAGGCTTGGGGTCAATTGGAGAACACACCCACACGGCAGAGCACTGAGACTAAGCTGGAATTCTAGGGCGAGTTTGCTAAGAATTTCCAGAAATGTTTCAGTTGCAGCGAGAGGTAGTTTTAGCTAAGGGGATAATCCGATCCCAGAGCCAAAAATCAACAAGAGGTAGAGAAGCAGCAACCAGGAGCAGCACAGAGGAAGCAGAGGCTACGCAGCAGCTGCACAGCGCAGAAGGTTTCAGTCACCGACACAGGTGCTACGCAGGCCCAGAAAGGGCAGCGCAGAGGTAGCATGAGGCCATCCAGGCTTACGTAAGGCTAGCCAAGGCAACGTAAGGACTGCATCACCCAGTCTGGGGTTATGCAGCCCTCTCCTGAGCAGTGCAGGGGCACACAGAGGCTAGCAGGGCTGACGCAAGCAGCTTAAGAGCAGTGTTGGGGTTTCTAGAGGCAGAAAGGGGTTGAGTTCTGTAAATCATGTTTGAGGGTGTGAATCAGTCCAGTTTTCAGTCTCCAGAACAACAGGTATAGCTGCAGATCTTATTTTCTCTGTCAGGTTAACTAGTAAGGTGCCCAAGTTTATTGTATTCAGAATCTACTTAATGATATAAACCCTCCAGCAGCCAGAAGACTGGTTTTCCCGCATTGGGTTTTTCCGGGGACAGATGTCTAGAAAATCTTGTGTGTCACTTTGTCTGTGTGCATGTATTTTTTCTTAGATCTGAATCGGTGAAGAACTGTTATGTGTTTACTTCGATGTTAATATGAATTTTCAGCATTAATAACTTGATTAAGTAGGAAAAGTATAACTAGATCTAATAGTAGGGTTTCTGCATAAAGTAATATTCAGAAATTTTCACAGAAACCCATATGGGAGAAAACCATAAAACTTCCTTAAATAGATGTATTTGCAAGCGCTAACTTCAATTACATCAATCTTTGTAGGCACCAATCCTTTCTTTGCAGGAAACAACCTGCTGAAGACACCAATTCCCACTATTATGCAAGCACCAACCTACAAGAGACACCAATCCCTCTGAGTTTGCAAACACCAACTTGTGGGAAACATTAATCTCCCTTGAATCTGCTGATCCAATCAACTTTGCCTCTTAGATCTCTGTTTCATCACATTTGCAGACTGGATTGACAGGCACCTTTAATTTTTCCTGATACTGACTTCTTGATCTCAGATCCAATTTGATCGTTCACAAGATCTCTTCTGCTACCTCTTTAATCTACTTAGAAAAACAGTTCTTTATTGGCTCTTCAGAATTGCTTCAAAAATTCAAATCTGCACTTAATTACCGTTGCAAAGACTTTGTTGCCTTCTAATCCACACATGGGCTAACATGGAATAAATCTTTATTCCACTTGGTGTGGCATTGGGGCAACTCTCGAGTTGAGTAGCTATCACTCAATTCTCAACTCCCCCATCTAGGCTAACTCCTAGTGAAGCCAATGTTGGAAATATTGAGAGGGGAGTGAATTAGTGTTTCCCTTATTTTTCACAGTTTATCATTTTAAAACATTTAGAGTATCAAACAAACATGAAACACGACCACATCAGTACACGATATTTGCTCAACAATATTTGGTTATGTATGATTTACATACAAATTTACCAGTTGAATTGGAAGGAAGTTCAAGACTCCTCAAGGGTTTTACCAGCAAGGCTGGAAGGAAGCAAATGTCCCGGAATGAGTTTGGGTTCCTGTATCAAGGACAGTGACCCAACTATAATCAACTCCTCATCAAGTTGCAGTCAAGGCTGCTTGGGAGCAGGAGTGAAAGCAGGAAGCGGGGAGCAAGAGTAGGGAGCGACATTTTTAAAAGTTCTCGGGTCAAGAGTGATTTGGAAGGGAATTTTATATAATATATATTTCTATATATTTTGATGCATATATGTCAAAAAAAGCATGTAAATGATGGATTAGTGATAAAAAACATAAAAACATGGTTTAAACCATATAACATCATTCATCTAGTAGTTATAACCTTCATCAACCACAGGTCACAAAGTATAAGTTCTCATTTTATATAGCATGTAAGGGTGCACATAACCAAAACTGCATCTAGTTTAATCAATCTCTGAGCCAAAAATACATAAACAAATAGGCTCTAGATGGCCTCTAGCATCCAAAAAAATCACTCTACAACAAATGCTTACATATCATCAAAATCATTGCCTATCTTGGGATATTTTTCATTTAATATCACCCCCTAAGCATTAACATAAGATAGAAATAACGTAGCATGACAAGTCAAGATTTTGTTTGAGTAATGGGTACATTTTTAGTAGGGTCATGTAGAGGAGTTTAACAACCAATGTCACTAACATCAAGGTACAGAGAAGCCTTGGGGCTCTTGATTAAATACGAATTCCAAATCCATACCCTAGTACATGACAAAATCCAATGGAAACATTGCAATCTCCCAATTCTGAAATCCTGAAAAACTAATAAGTTTTTGTTGGATTTTGAGTGAGATCCAAAATTTTACTTTCTCCATATGAAACCCAATGAGTTCGGAACCATTCTCAAACATCTTGAGTCATTTCATGATAAAGTTAAAAATTTAAGTAAGAGGATGAAAATGAAAGATAAAGGAGAATGTCACTTTTACTTCAAGAATTTGACATTGCCATGAATTGCATATCAATACTAGGGCCATAGGCTTGAATATTAGGGTACCCTACTCAAAAAAAATTATGTCTTTGAAAAAAAGTTGCATTTGGAACGTCTTTGCGAAAGCTAAGGAGCAATTTTTTTTTCCCACTCAAAGCGCGCTTCGAGAGCAGATTCGAGAGGGGGGGGGGGGCTCCCACGGCTTCTCCTAGTTGCAGGCTCTGTTGCTGCCCTTCACTGCCAGTGTTGTCCGTTGCTAACATTGTTGTCCACCTTTGTTGCTGCTACTGTTGTTGTCCATTGGTGCTATTGTCTACTGTTGCCTCTTCTATTGCTACCACTGTTGCACTACTTAGTACTACCCATTGCTGCCACCATTGTCACTGCTCCACTACTATCCACTGCTTGTCACTTTCTTTTTTTGCCTCTAATGCACTACTGCTATCACTCATGACTGCCTCTGTTGCTATTGCTATCACTCACTGTTGTCACTGTCTTTCACAAGGTCACTATTGTATATGTCATACAATCTCACTGTCATGAGTTATATGTCACTGTCACAAGGATTCATCTGTCTTAGGTCACTATCATATCACTGTGTCTCACTGTCTCACTATCATGCTGCTAATTTCATTGTCATATCAAATCAACGAAACTGCCACTCGTCAAGGGTTACTGCCATCAAACACATCTGCCAAGTTATGTTGTTTCACTGGCTCACTACCTTGTCATAGATATTGTCATGTGTCTATCATATATGTTTAGGTCACTGTTATAGGTGTTTTGCCAACACAGTCACAAGCCATTAAGGTCATTGTCGTATAGATCTTTTCCATAAATAGTTACAGCCATATTAAATGATTGTTATGTATAGAACACAATTATGCAAGCTCACTATCATATAGTGTTGAAAAGTGTAACTAGGTTAGGTTTTCATAATGACTTATAATTATGTTTTTATGTAAATGACAAAAAGAATAAATACATTTGCTTGCTCTATGGGTTACAAAAGCAAGAAGTTTTTATAAGACATCTTCTTGATGTCTTTAGGATGAGTCATTAGGTCATAAAGTTAAATAAGAAATCAAAGTTACACTTGTTAAAATTTGGATACCAAAGGACAAGTGGTTCCCCAAGGCTTTGATCTTTGACTTAAGGAAAAGTGTCCAAATGTATTTAACTTTTTCTCCTAAAGTGACTTTATAAGTGGTAAATTCAAATCTAATTTAAAAGTGACTTTATAAGTGATAAATTTACTAAGTCTAATTTTAAAGTAACTTTAATAAAGTCAATGTGAAATTAGAAAGTGAAAATTGACTTTGGAAATAAAAGGCTAAGAGGGTCTTTATTAAAGTGGGGTGAATTAAAAAATAGAAAGTGAGATTTAAATGCACATTTAATCTCAGCCCTAGATCTAAAGCTATCTCAGCCATTGGATTTAGGGATTCCCCAAAAGTCACTTAGGGTTAGGTTAAAGGAGGAAAAGAAGAGAAAAGGTCATTCAGTCTTTCATGAGCAGATTGAGAGAGGAGGATAAGAAAGCAAGGAGATATTTCTGAGCAGTGAGAAGTTGGAGGGCAGTAGCAAGGATTCTTCAGCAAATCCGTACAGCACCTTATTGGCACATTTCCCAAGTTAGAAATCCGTTGTTAATTTTGGACAACTAGGTCCAAACTCCATGTTGTGATGCTCAGATGAAGATACCAATGTTTTTATTGGATTCCTCTTTCGGAGAGGTGCAAGTTCGATCTAAAGATCATCTTGATCCGATGAGCAGAACATTTATTTTGAATTTATTCAAAATATGTGCAGGTTGGCCTTAAGGTTTTGTGCCTCAGTAGTTGTGTCACACACCCTCACTAATGGATATAAATTGGTCAACGTTGGAGGACATTTTCACTCATCTCATCCTCACACATTTCTCTCTTCTCATTTGTTTGGTTCGATGACCTTGGAGGCTCTTCTCTCCACACGTGGGAAAATTCCAGCAGCAACACATTTTTGATTTCAGTCTAGGGTTTCTGCAGCAAACTTTGACTAGCGTTGACTTTGGTCAATGCAAGGTTAAACAGACCTAAAACTCTTCCAAAAGTTCGATTTTCCAAATTCGCATTTTTTGGCACTATTCCCGAGGCTAGACGTTGACTTTGAGTTTTTTGCGTTGACCTAGCTGCTGCTGTTTACGTTGACCGTTGACCGTTGACTTTTGAGTTGACCGTTTGGTTGTCCTAAAGGGTTGGTGACATTGCTGGTTGGCTAACCATATTGAGACTTTGCTGGTTGAAGCTTCCTGTTGAACGTCGTAATGCACCAACACACATATTTCTGGCTTGTCTTTTGTCGATCTACTGGTATGTTCTATCAACATTTTACTTTATTGTTTATGTGATTGTTGTCTGATATTGGGAGTAAAAGTAAATTTGCATCAAGCATAGAACATCTACATAAATTTACGTGGTATAAAAGCTGAGGTGAAGGCAAAGCCCTAATTTGTAGCAATCACCGAAGAAGAGGATGGGTTCCTCAAACTACAATGGCTTTAAGGTTGATGACAAATTGACTGGGAAGGATGACTTCCATGCTTGGAAGATGACATTGGATCTTAACTTGGAAGACCAAGATGTCATGGACTATGTGCAAGGTAAAATTCAAGAGCCTCCATCCACTGCAACTGCTGCTGCTAAAACAAAGTATAAGAAGGTGGAAATCAAAGCGAAGCTGATGATCAGGGACTCAATTCATAAGAGTCTGGTTGCCTACATATCTGAGTTGGCCACATCCAAGGAGATGTATGATAAGTTGGTCAACATGTTCAAGGCCAACAATGCGAATCAAGTCCTATTCTTCAATCAATTGAAGAATCTGAAGAAACGCAAGGATAAGTCTGTTCAATCATACTTTCTGAAGCTGACCGAGATCAAGAATAATCTGTTGGCTATTGGAGAGACAATAGCTGATCGAGAGATGGTTCTCACCGCACTTGGAGGTCTCTCATCTGAATGGCATGTGTTCAACACTACCATTCTCAATAACAATGTCATACCTGACTTTGACGAAGTACTATCGAGATGCATACAAGAAAAAACAAGGGTGAAGGAATATGAAAATGAAGGAAATGCTGCCTTCGCTACTCATTCTAGAAAGAAGAATTTTGGTGGTCCAAGGAACAAAGGAAGAGCAGGGGCCCAAGGAAAGAAAGGCAAGTGCTACACTTGTCACAAGCCAAGTCACTATGGTAGATAATGCCCTTTCAAGCAGGATTCTCCTGATGATGATGACAACAACAACAATCGAAGGAATGGCAATCAAAGGAACAGCAAGTTCAAGGGAAAGAGGAAGGCTCCCTCCGGTGGAAATGGTCAACCTTTCAAAAGGTCGACAAATTCCAGGTATGAGGAATCAAATGTTGTTGATAAAAGAAATGAAATCATTCTTGTATCTGCCCTCTCTGCTGCATCTCCACCCGACACTATGGATGTCTGGTTGATAGATAGTGGTGCCTCAAGGCACATCACTTGGTTCAAGGAAGCACTTTCTGATATGGTTGAGAAGGATACTAATTTGGAAATTATCGTTGGAGATAATGCCTCAGATCCTGTGAAAGGGACAGGGACTGTGACCCTCCACTTGTCTCAAGGTCAAGTCCTCCGCTTGCAGGATGTACTCTATGTACCTAATTTGAAGAAGAACCTTGTGTCTATATTGGCCATGGAAGACAAAGGTTTCAATGTGGCATTCATCGATGGGAGGGTGCGCATGTGGAAGAAGAGTTTCAAGGAAGCTATCACGATTGGATTTAGAGTTGATACACTCTACCAGGTTGGAGGAAGTCCACTAGGAGCAATGACGTGTGATACTATCTGACAGATTGAACTATGGCACCGAAGGTTTGGACTCCTTCACTACAAAGCCCTTCCCGAAGCAAGGAAGGTGGTAACAGGGATGCCCAAGTTCTCAATAATCATGAAGGTGTATGTCAGGGTTGTATCGAAGGAAAGCATACAAGGGGACCTTTCCCCTCAGGTGTCACAAAGACATATGATGTCTTGCAATTGATACATTTTGATCTGTCTGGGATGATGCCCATGACATCCTTGGAAGGATGTTCTTATTATATGACATTCGTAGATGACTTCTCTCGCAAAACCTGGATATACTTCTTGAAAAAGAAGGATGAGACTTTAATGTGGTTTCGTACCTTCAAAGCCTTGGCGGAAAATCTGACAGGGAAGAAGATCAAGATATTGAGGACCGATAATGGCACTGAATATGAGACGAATGAGTTCAAGAACATTTGCAGAGAAGCTGGCATCAAGAGGGAGACCACAACTGTCTATACTCCTAAGCAAAATGGCATTGCTGAACGAAAGAATAGAACCATTGTGAAAGCTGCCATGCCATGCTATGTGACTAGGGTCTACCGAAGTTTCTATGGGGAGAAGCTACTAACACTACTATGTACATATAAAACCAATGCCCGCATTCCGCTCTGGACTCCAAAACTCCCGAAGAGGTTTTCTTTGGTAAGAAACCTAACATCTCACATTTTAGAGTTTTTGGATGTCCTATTTATTTTCATGTGCCGAAAGAGAAGAGGAGCAAGCTGGATGCTTTTGGGAAGAAGGGAATGTTTGTGGGCTATAGCGAAACTTCGAAGGCCTATAGAGTCTATGTGCCTAGTCAAAGGGAAGTGGAGATATGCCATGATGCTACCTTTGACGAAGATGCTTCCCTGAGGAAACTATTCAATCTAACGAGGTTAGGTCTGGAAATCAAGAAGAACCGAAGGATGAGACGATGCCCAATTTTGAAGGACCAATGGACCCGATTGATCCACCTCCTTCGATGAGGAAGAGACCATCATGGCTCAGGGACACTCTCGAGGATGCCGAGGGACATATGGCCCCAAGGGGGACATTCCATGAAAGCAAGAAGCCGAATAGATACCAAGGGTATCTAGCAACAATGAGTACTATTGTACAATCTGACCCTGGATCTTTTGAGGAAGCCATAAAGCATCAAGTCTAGAAGGATGCTATCCACGAAGAGTATGAGTCCATAATGAAGAATGATGTCTGGGATGTGGTTCCAAGACCGGAGGACAAAGCAGTTGCCACCTCGAAATGGCTCTACAAGATCAAGCATGGATATGATGGAAGTGCTGAAAAGTTCAAGGCAAGATTTGTTGCCCGTGGCTTTTCTCAAAAGGAAGGCATAGACTATGATGATATATTTGCACCTGTGGCCCGATACACCACCATCCGATCTATCATAGCCCTTGCTGGTACGCAAGGATAGTCTTCATCAGATGGATGTGAAGACTGCATTTCTGCATGGTGCGATAAAGGAAGAGGTGTATGTGGAGTAACCTCTGGGGTTCGAAGTCCAGGATCGAGACACCCATGTCTGCAAGTTAAAGAAAACCCTCTATGGGTTGAAGCAAGCACCCAGAGCTTGGTACGAGAGGATAGATAGCTACCTGATGAAGCTGAGCTTCACTCATAGTAATGCTGATTTGAACCTTTACTTCAAGGTTGATAGAGAAAAGCCTCTCATTCTGGTGTTGTATGTGGACGACCTCTTCTTGACAGGTGTTGACCCTCTCATTCATCAGTGCAAGAGGGAGTTCGAGATGAAGGACATAGGACTGATGCATTACTTCCTAGGCTTGGAGTTCTAGCAGAGACCTGGTGAGATTTTCCTTTCTCAAGGAAAATACATTGTGAAGCTTCTGGAAAGATTTGGTATGGTGGACTGTAAGTCCGTGTCAACACCGATGGAGCTCAACTTTAAGAAGTTGAGTGGCAGCGCTGCTGGGCTCGTGCTAGAAAATCCTACTGAGTATCGTCAACTCGTAGGGGCCCTGATGTTCTTAGTGAACACCTGTGCGGACATATGTTTTGCAGTGAACACTTTGAGTCAACATATGGTTGAGCCTCATCACATTCACTGGGTTGGTGCCAAGAATCTGTTGAGATATCTTCGAGGCACGATGAACCATGGGCTAAGATACACTGCCGGGAGCATGACACTCCATTGATATACTGATGCTGATTGGGCTGGCAATGTGGTGGATCGTAAGAGCACATCGAGATGCTGCTTCACACTTGGTTCTGCTTCGATATCATCGATGCGCAGGAAGTAGAAGTCAGTGGCTTTGAGCACCACAGAGGCCGAATACATTGCAGCGAGTATGGCCTGTTGTGAAGCAGTTTGGTTGCGAAAGCTATTCAGTGAGTTGTTCGGGCATGTGCTAGATACCACCGTGATACTCTGTGATAACCAGAGTGGGATTTGGTTGTCCGAGAATCCCGTGTTCCACAATCGATACAAGCATATTGATATCAAGTACCACTTTATTTGGGATATGGTACAGCGAAGCATCGTAAGGCTCGATCATATAGGAACTGATGAGAAGGTCACGGATATTCTCACAAAGCCCCCGGGGAAAGTCAAGTTCTCAACCTTCCGCGAGAATCTTGGTATCGTGGAACGACACTATTCTGAGGGTCCTGTTGGACGATGAGCTCTGGGAGCTCTGGGGGGCTTTGGGGATAGCTTCTCGGAGCTATAAGCAACCACAGGGCTAGGCTTGCCGAACCTTGTTGGTGTGCTTTTGCCCCACCGTTATGATGTTTGAGTTGGTTCACCTCTCATTATCTGTGCCCCGTATGCATCCTACCCATTGAGTTCAGGGCTCATGGGAAGTACCTCTCATTTGGCCAGTGAGGTGGGAAAAGCTAGAGACTAGTAGCAAAGACTGATGGATGCATCAGAGATTTTTGTACTCTCTATCTAGGATGGCACGGTCCAAACACTTGATCTGGGATCAAGTATAGTGAGGATTCGGACCTCCAACTGACTTCGGGTCAGGTAAACCAACTTTGGGTTGGTATGAGACTCTTTGTGAGTCCTATAGAGGTTTTGGACCTTTGGGCTGAATCTGTCAGCCGAGAATGATGTCTTTGTGACTGATCCACTTCTGTTCTGAAATAAAGAAGCCAGCAAAGCAAGTTACGGCGAGATGACGCACGATGTTTGGATTGCACAGGTGGATGAAGTTCTCCCTAGTTGAGAGAGAGTCTTAATTTTGGACAATTAGGTCCAAACTCCATGTTGTGATGCTCAGATGAAGATACCAATATTTTTATTGGATTCCTCTTTCGGAGAGGTGCAAGATCGATCTAAAGATCATCTTGATCCGATGAGCAGAACATTTATTTTGAATTTATTCAAAATATGTGCAAGTCGACGTTAAGGTTTTGTGCCCCAGCAATTGTGTCACACACCCTCATTAATGGATATAAATTGGTCAACGTTGGAGGACATTTTCACTCATCTCATCCTCACACATTTCTCTCTCCTCATCTGATTGGTTCGATGACCTTGGAGGCTCTTCTCTCCACACGTGGGAAAATTCTAGCAGCAGCACATTTCTGATTTCAGTCTAGGGTTTTTGTAGCAAACTTTGACCAGCGTTGACTTTGGCTAACGCAAGGTCAAACAACCTGAAACTCTCCCAAAAGTTCGATTTTCCAAATCTGCATTTTTTGGCACTATTCTCGAGGCTAGACGTTGATTTTGACTTCTTTACATTGACCTAGCTATTGTTGTTGTTTGCGTTGACCGTTGACTGACAACGTTGACTTTTGTGTTGATCGTTTGGCTATCCTAGAGAGTTGTGTGACATTGCTAGTTGGTTGACCATATTGAGACTTTGTTGGTTGAAGCATCCTGTTGACCGTCGTAACGCACCAATGCACTTATATATTTTTGGCTTGTCTTCTGTCGATCTACTGGTATGTTCTATCAGCATTTTACTTTATTGTTTATGTGATTGGTGTTTGATATTGGGAGTAAAAGTAAAGTTGCATCAAGCATAGAACATCTACATAAATTTGCATCCGTACAGCAAGAGAGAGGCACTGTTTCCAAGAAAGGGAGGAACGAAAATCGAGGAAGAGGGCAACAGCATTAAGCATGGAGTTTGAGGCAAAAATCTGGGCACGAAAAACGAGGATAAGTACAGTTGATATTTTTGACACAAAAACTGAGAAAAATGATAGCAGCTTCAGCACAGATTTTGAGGCAGTCTCTAGGCACGAATTTCGAGGAGGGATGTTGTACAAATCTGTACAGTTATGTACAGCTGTTCTGGCACGTTTTTCGAGGTGGTTGTACAGCATTTATTGCTATCATTAATGCTGTAAAATTTTCTGTTTTGTAAGTTGTTGATTTGGCACAATTTCCGAGGTGGTGTGCAAGGACAAAAATCGAGATAACTCTGTAATTTTGGTTGCTGGAATTTTTACTGTGTTTTTTGTTTCACTGTAAAAGCAATATTTAGAAATAAAGAGGAGCTTTCGAACTGGTTTTCCCCAAGAGTTGTAGGGGGTTTTCCCAGGGTCATATTGACCTAAAATCAGCGTGTCTTTTTCTGTATGTGTGGCTGAAATAATTTCTGAGTTTTATTTATGCATTTTCCAGCACTTTGAAATTTCCAGAATTTGTGTTTTTAGAAATATTTATTATTTCCATCTTGTTGAATGTATGTTTATGGGAATGGGCATTTAACTACATGGGAGTAATAAGGAGAAACTGATAACCGGGGTTGGGTCAAAATTTCTACATGGTATAAGAGTTTGGGTGGCTGAAAATTGCAGTTTGGGACAGCAAGTGAAAAATTACAGCAAGCTTATATTTCACACAGAAAACTGAACTTTTACCATAGCATTAATATGTTTAGTTTGTTAGGACAACAAGCATGACTTTGGGCTTGAGGGTGGAGGATAAGTTGGATGGGCATAGCAACTACAGTACATGGAAGGAGAGAATGCAAAGTATCTTTGAGGAGGCAGAAGTCTAGGGTATAATGGTTCATACCCAATAGCACCCTGTTAATGTGTCTGTTGACCCTGTTCAGCTGACAGATTTTAATAAGAAAAATAACAAGGGAAAGAGACTGATTCTGGATGGTATTAAAGACCATTTCATTCCTCATGTGAGAGGAAAGAGACTTGCTCATGAGATGTGGACAGCCTTGAACAATCTCTTCCAGAGTACCAATGAAAACAGAAAAATGGTCCTAACGAAGAAGCTGAAGGCCATTAAGATGGCAAAGACTGATAGTGTTACTGCATACCTCACAAAGATCACTAATGTGAGAGATGAGTTGGCAGTAGTTGGAGAGGTCATTCCACCCACTGAGTTGGTGCGGATTACAATGAATGTCCTTCCCAGTACATGGCTGAATTTTGTTGATGGGATTGTTGCACGGGAAACCCTTCCCACTTGGGAGAAGTTGTGGGATGATTGCATACAGAATGAAATCAGAAAGAACCAACTTGGGGCAGCCAAACCAGTTGAGGAGGATGAGGATGTAGCACTGTTAGCAAGGGGCAAGAAGGGCAAGGAAAAGAAGCAAGCTTCCACAAGTGGTGGTGCGGGCAAAGGCAAAAGTAAAGGTAAACAGGTCAACACGCAGAAGGACTATTCCAAGGTCAAGTGTTGGAATTGTCAGAAGTTGGGACACTATGTAGTTGTGTGTCCGGAGAAGAAGAAGAAGGGAAAGGATAAGACCATGGCAGCATTAGCAGAGATAGAGAACTTTTCAAAGAGCTTTGACCAGGATTTTGGGTTCATTGCTTGTGAGTCCACTAGTGCAGGATCACCTGCCACATAGGTTGAGAGGGAGTGTGCATTTCCCAACACTAACGGAGCATCTTCAGGTATTTGGTATCTTGATAGTGGGGCTTCACGTCATATGACAGGAGTCCGTGAGTACTTCTCAGAGCTTTCAAAGAATGGCACTGATATAGATGTAGTACTCAGAGACGACAGAATTGTTAGAGTAGTCGGTGTGGGGACATTGACATTTGATAAGGAACCCAAACCTCCCTTGAAAGTGTCGGATGTTCTGTATGTGCTAGGGATGAGGAAGAACCTTATATCCGTCTCAGCATTGGAGGACAGAGGTTATGAGGTATTGTTCAAGAGAGGACAAGTGCTTATATATCCCAGGGGTGCTCCAACTGATTCAGCTAGAGTGATTGGTGTACGCCATGCCAAGGTGTACAAGTTTTCATTTCAGCCCCTTATGGAATTGAGCAGTAGTACTGGCAGCAGAGCTAGCAATTCAGAGTTGTGCGAGATTTGGCAACCGCAGGATGGGGCACATGTATCATGGAGCCTTGAGGACATTGCGGGAGATCACCACAGGTGTGCCAGATTTCAATTCTGATCACATTGATACATGCAGAGGATGTGCTATGGGGAAGTTTGCCAAATCCCCTTTTCCCAGCAGTGACAGCAGATCGACTGGGATTCTTGATTTGATTCATACCGATGTGAGCTATCGGATGTCTCATGTTTCCTTGAGTGTATATGAGTACTATGTTTTATTCATTGATGATCACTCCAAGAAGACCTGGATTTATTTCTTGAAGACCAAGAGTGAGGTCTTCAAGCGGTTTCAGGAGTTCAGAGCTCTTTTGGAGACTCAAACAGTTCGGAAGATCAAGTCCCTCAGGTCGGACAATGGAGGGGAGTACACCCTTGGTGAGTTTGTTGATTATTGTGCGGATCCCTGTGCTACCACTGCACAGTTGTTGTCCCCACGCTGTCTCTGTGCTATCCCTGCACTGCCTATGGTGCTCCCTCTCCTGCGCTGCCACTAGGTTGTTCTCTACTGCGTGATGTTGGCCCCACAGGTTCCACTTCAGCTTTAATTTTTGCCTTAGTGACTTTAGGAAAGTAACTTAATCATGAGGTTTATTTGTGAGTCACCTTTACCCACTTTATTTTTCTGCTAACATTAGAAAAAGGCAAAATTGACAAAATTAATATTCCAATTGACTGACTGTTGATTTAGAATATTACAAAGTCCACATCACTTGTTAACTTGACTTTTAATTCTTGAAAAATTTCCACCTCATTTCCACATCATTTTGTCATGTGTGGATATTTATTTTCTCTCATTTATTTATTTGTTGCCTCAATTTATTGCCATATTTTCCCATAGACTTAGGAAAAGTGGGTTTTGAAAGTCTATAATTATATTATTTTACCCCTCAAAGTGTGTCTTGGTAGAAATTTGAGGAGGAGAGGTGTAATTTTGAGCACACATATCCCATACAACTTATCTAGACATCACTTATTACAATTTACCTATAGAATTTATTAAAAACCTTGTCACGCAGGAAATTTTAAAAATGACCCCTAGACCTAATCAAATTCCATGAAATTTTACGAGTGGTGTAGCATGGTAATACTTAATGACTCTAGACACTAGGGCTCACCCAAGGTCTTGCCATGAAGCCACACTCCAGCTTTAGGGTTATAACTGGGAGAAAAAACTCAATTAATTATTATGCGCAGAGAAGCACAAATAATTAATCAAGTAAAAAAAAACTCTCCAGGGTAAACTCATTTGATGACAATGTCCCAAGCTACCTAGGCCTGTTACATGACTCTTTTCATCATGCTAGTATTGAGAAAATTTGACTAACCTCAAATCCTATTGCAGCAACTAGAAATAATTCTCCTAATTGTTAAATTAAATTTTAACAATTTATTTGTAGTTTTCTATGGCAAACACTGAATCAATCACACTGCAACGTACTCAAATAAACTGCGGAAGAAAAATAAACGCAGGAAGAAATATATGCACACACGCAAATAACACCGTTATTTTTGGACCAATATCCCCAGAAAAAACCAACTCGAGAAAACCAGCGCAGCAGCTGAGGGTTTTATTATTATTCCGTAGTGAAATATCTGAGTACAATTGGATGCCCAAACTAGCAATCCTATAGGGAATAACTGACAAAAATATCTAGTGAGGAATTTCCTCACTCCACAAGGGAATCCAAGCACTGACCTCAGCGCGATCTAGAGCCATCCAAATTGCCTTTGTGTTGTCACTGCGTCACTCTCACGCGAGCTCTGCGTCACTCAGCTTGGAATTGCTTCACCTCAAGCTGTCTCGTCAACTGTTGTCTGAGTCTTGAGAAACTGACCCTCTTGGCCTCTCGAAGCTCTACCCAGCTTCTATGTTAAAATTGGCAACTAGGGCCAAAACTCCACCTTCGACAGCTCATATGATGGAGATTATATTTTTGTTGGATTCCTCTTTTCGAGAGTTGTAAGATTGATCTAGAGATCATCTTGTTCGGACAAGTAGAAGTGTGATTTTGAATTTATTATTCACACGTGCAAATTGTCAAGGTCGACCTTAGTCAAATGTAGGCTCATGAAGCCAAACAGATGTGTCTCCTCACCCTCAACGATTTGTATAAATAGAAATGACCCTCTCCTCATTTGGACATCATCTCTTCTCAACATTCATCTCTCTCTCATCTCCTTATTGGTTCGTACAGCTTTGAGCAACCTCTCTTCCTCACACGTGTGAAACAGAAGGACGAAATTGCAGGGTCAAATTGCAAGTCGAATTACAAGAAACAGACCAGCATTGACTAAGGGTCAAAACACGTCTATTGACTTCGTTTATTGGCCAGAAATTTTGATTTTTTACGGTCACATTTATTGGCACAAGTTTCGAGGTTGTTTGACCAGTTTGACTTTAGTGTTGACTTCAGGGTTTGACCACAGAATTACATCAGCATTTGACTGGGCTTGACTAAATTGTTTTGGGTTGACCTTCTCTCTTTTGGAAGGCCAAATTTGTCTGTTGTTGACCGAGCTGCTTGGAGGATATTTTGGAGCCACTTTGACCAACGTTGACTTTTTGGTTAGGGTTGTTGTTCACTGTTGATTTAGACATAGTTGTTTTGGGCAAGTTATTGTGATATTTGTACTCTCTCTCTCTGTTGAACTATTGAATAATAATAAGAAGAATTTGATCAAAGGGTTTTACCCACATTGGGGTTTTTCCTTGGCATCTGCCAAATATTGTGTCCTCTTGTCTTGGCTTGTCTTATGCAGCTTCGTTTATGTTTTATCTGCATTTACCATCAATGTGATTAAGTTAATGTGATTTCTAAATTGGAAATTGATATTGGGCTAATAAGGAACGTTGAAGTAAATTGTGCTTAAGCATATAACATACCATTGTTATCTAAAATTAACATGGTATCAGAGCCTAGGTGAAGACAAATTCCAAGCAAGAGTGAGGTAAGCAATCACTAAGATCTGTTGAACAAGTACAAGATTCAATGGCTTCCTCATCTTACTTCAAATCTGAGGACAAGCTCAATGATAAATATGATTATCATGCATGGAAGATGTCTCTAGACTTGACTTTGGAAGAGAATGATGTGATGGACTATGTGCAGGGAAAGATTGTTGAGCCTCCTTCAAATGCATCGGTTGCCACTAAAACAAAGTACAAGAAAGGTGAGGTCAAAGCTAAGAAGATCATCAGGGATTCCATTCAAAAACATTTGGTTGCTTAAATTTCCGAGCTGGGCACATCTAAGGAGATGTATGACAAGTTGGTTAGCATGTTCAAAGCCAACAATGCAAACCAAATCATCTTTCTCAAGGACAAGCTGAAGGACATCAAAATGGATAGAGGGGAATCCATCCAATCATACTTCATGAGGATTACCGAAATCAAAAATGATCTTTTATCCATTGGAGAAGTTGTTGTTGACCGAGAAGTCACTCTTATTGCTCTTGGTGGCCTCACCCATGCATGGGATGCGTTTAATACCCTATCCTCAGCAATGATAGGATTCTAGGTTTTGATGAATTGTTGACTAGATGCACCCAAGAAGAGACAAGGATGATGGAGAGAGACAAACCCTCAAATGGGAATGATCCTACTGCATTCTCAAATCATGCTAAGAGGAAGAACAATGTTGGTCCAAAGAAATAAGGTCAAGGAAGAGAGGGATTCAAAGAAGGAAGAAAGGGAAGATGCTTCAATTGTAACAGGTTTGGTCACTGTTGACCACACTTTGTCAACGACCCCATAGCAGTACACCCCCATTTTTTCAAATGGGATTCATCATGTTCGACGTGGTCGCGCTATCCAGATTCCATCATCAGCCGACAGTTTTATGAATAATGTAAACCCATTCTGCATGTTTATGATGTAAATGATCTAAGTAAGATTATCATGTCTGTAACAACCTAGGTAAGCCTAGTATGTTGGTGACGACTTCTATCTTAGGAGGTTTTTTGTCTCACTGACTTACTTGTGTTTTTCGACGCAAGTGATCAGCAGAGTTTTCCCCTCCAGCCTCACCCCAAAGCTAGGGTGGATTTTGTCATCAAGGTGCTAAGTGAGTCCTAGTGTTTTCTATCGAGTCTTTGTAAAAGTAGTTTGGGAATAATCCTAGCTAGTTGGCTAGATTATTTTATTACAGGCTACTTGGTCTACTAGATCATGTTTTGAGTCGCAGAATTGGGTACGTTTTTTAGGGTCTATACGAATGGGTATTCCCCCTTCATTTGTCTAAATGTATTTATCTTATGTAAAGAGTGTTGGAAAAATAATTAAAATCCTCTCTCAGTCAATTAATTTTTCTGGTCAAATTAATTAAAAAATTTTAAGTCAGAAATTTAATTAATTTTAGGTCCTAGGTGAGTATAAAATCCTTCAAAGGAAAAATTCGTTGGTCCTTAAACAATGAACTTTTAAAGGCCCCAGGCCAAGGGAATATTGAGAATTTTAAGAAATTTTAGACCCTTGGGCCTAGGTGGTTAAGTCAAAGTCAAAATTTTGAGGTAATTAACTCAAAAGTAGTATTTTTGAGTTAATTAAAATGGATTTAAATGATAAATTCGTTTTTTCCTCAACTTTGTAATTTCGACGGTCCAGATTAAAAGATGATCAAATCTTTTCAACGGTCGAGATTATTTTGACATGGATCAACCGAACTAGCCGTTGGAGATTTTGTCTTATAAATTAGAGGTATTTGTCAGACTTGAGTCATCCGATCTTTGGATCGTGCACTTGTTCTTAGAAACTCTTGTGATTCCTTTTGATGAATAAAGCATAAAGACTTTGGGGTTACAAACTTTGGTGTTCCTTTTCCAGATCTATGTGGTGATTCATTTCTAAACTCTGCTACTTTATTTTGCATTTTTATGGTTGATGGCCTTCATGGATTGATCTGCATATAGGTATCTTATGCAGTTTTCTGGGTTCATAAAATGACATTTTTGATTTAACGGGAAGACTAGTTATCTATTTTTCTAAAGGATCTCATGTTATTTTCTTAAATCTCTATCAATCTAAAGTTCAGATCTAAGTGTGCAGGAAAAAAATTTTTAAGGTTTGAGCGTTTGGGGAAGTCTTTAGTTGGACCAAGCAACTCTCAGATTCATAAATCTGAAAAAGCCCATTGTTTCTAAATTCTTAAAGCTATCTTACGAATTTGTGTTTTTGCAGGGTCTTTTAGGGCTTGTGCCTCTCTTTAAAATTTCAAATTTCTAAAAATTTTGTTGAAATGGGTTTAAATCTGGCCATGAGAGCCTTCGATCTGTAGATTAATATTGTAAATTTGTATGTTTGCTTCAGGCTGTAAGGGTTTAATAATTTTTGTGCATATAGTTTTGGGATCTGTTATGGTTTTGCAGGTTGCAGAGCTTTCTCAGAAATTTTTAAAAAAATCTGGCCTCAGAATCGCTTTTGTTGGCAGATCTAAATGTTATTTGATTTAAGGAGCATCTAAAATCTGATTTTGACGGAAAGATTTTTGATTCTGCTGTACGAATTTTTTATTGTACTGGGTTTTCTTGAGGTTTTCTCTGCATTTGGCACAAGGCATTTCCCTTACAGTCCTCACACTGCCCAGCCTCTGCGTTTTTTCCCTTGTTGTCCAGCTTCATTCTTCTATCATTCACTTGCAGTCTTCACGCTGCAACCATTTCCTCATCCGTCCAGCCCTTTCCGTCCTCAAATCTACCCTCGACTTCAAGCCCTCTTCACGTCTCCATTATCCATTCCTTAGCGTCTTCCCATTGTCGACCCCATCTTCTGCTGCCTTTCGATTTCCTAACCCGTCAAACCATTCTCACACTACATAGCTTCTCCTTTGTCCACCGTCGAGCCCTTCCGCCGTCCATCTCTCCTTACCGTCGACCCTTTCCTGCATACAAATTCACTTACGCCTTTCTCCTCGTTCCTGCCGTCATTCCTTACGCAAGCATGCGTCCAAGCCAACTCCTCACACCGTCGTGCTCCCATCCTCTGACCTGCAGAACACACAAACGAAAACGCACACATATAAAGTCTAAACGTATATGTGTTGATCGATTTCATTTTTTAGTTCGTTTTCGTTATAGTTGAGTTAGGTTTAGTTTAGTTTTAAATTTAATTCGATTTGATTTTCGTTTTTGTTAACTTTTAATTTTCATTTTAGTTGGGGTAGCATTTAGTTTTAGATGTATATTTTTATTAGTTTAACTTTAGGTTTTAATGTTTAGTTTAAATTTCAACTTAGTTTAGTTTTAGATTTTAATTAACTTTAATTTTTATTTAGTTTTAATTTTTTTTTGGTTTTAGATTTAATATTAATTTTTACAGTTAGTTTCAATTTTTGTTTGTTTTAGGATTTAAAAAATAATAAAAAATTTAAAAATTCTAAAAATTCTAAAAGAAGTTTTATAGTCAAATGAGCTTTTAATTTTTTATCCTAAGTTTGACTATATAAATTTTTCATTTTAGTTTCTGGATTGGAATAAATTGGAATATCATAGATTCAGAAACATTCCAAGCATCTGGCATTTATTTTTTGAATGATCGTTTCATGATAGCTTTGTTGTGGGCTTAAGTATTTTAATGAATGGTTATGGTGCTTTCTATTGAATATCATTCTGGTCATTTATGTTTTCATAGCATCAGTTATACATCAATTACTTGGCTTTAATTGTATAACGGGATCTTTTAATTCCATAAGGCACTGGTTTTAATATAATTGATCTGTGAAATCTCGTTAATCTCATCAAGTACTTGGTTCTTTGACTGTGTCTCCTAAGTTGGTTGACTTGCAACCAATTCTATTCCTTCATTTTTGTTAGGGTCTCCCTCCCTTAGCTTGCAAGGAGACAGCTTAGATAGAGAGATTGGGGATCAGGGTGACAGCCCCCGATCTGAGCCGTTGTCGCGGTGCCTAGACATTCTGTGCGACAACATTTTTTGGCACCGCTGCCGGGGATAGAGTTTTTTTTTCCTTGGCCTTAACGACATTTTATGATCTTCTAATCTTTCCTCGCCATTCATTAGCTTGTCACAAGGCATAGCATTTTCTGGCGTCATTTCATCTCTTCATCTTTTCATCATCTTATCTTTCATCATCTCACTAATCATTTCATCATCGTGTCTTTAGCACCTGGACATTTCGGTTGGCTTCTTGTTTGGGTGGCGACTCCACTTATTCATCTATTTACTCCCAGACAAGAATCCCCCCCTGATATCCATCTGCTATTCTCGATTATTTCTTCTGTTTCAGAATTAGTTTCATGTTCAAGTGGCGACTCCAATTCTTTCATTTCTTACACGAGTTCCTGCTAAGAAGTTCGCTTCTTGAGGACCTTTTGACTATTCTTGAACACGGATCTATTTCTTAAATTTTAAGCAGGTCATCATGGATGACACATTTCATGACATGCCAGAAGAGGTCTTTCTAAATTGCCTTTTTTCTCAGGAGGTGATCCAGGCAATGCTCTACAACATCTAAGGATGGTCACTTATTTTATATATAAATATTGTCATCCTTCACAATATAATCATGAAGATATCAAGATACGTATCTTTGGATATTCCTTAAAAGGCAATGCTATCGATTGGTTTCGAAATTGTCCTGAAGAGTATTGTTTACAAGACATCATCAATGCTTTTACAGATAAATATATAAAACAAGATGACTTGCCTTGTGCTCCCAGTATTATGCAAAATAATGAAATTGATCTTATAGAGAACTCAACTATCAGCAGGAGATTTCCAGACAATCCTCAGGATGAATCCACTTGTACCAAGACAGCACAAACCCATGATAGTGGTGAAATAGAAACAAGTTGTCAAATCAGTGTTGACAACGATAAGCATCTTGTTAACGAATTGATTCAGATGGTTAAGGATATACAGCTAAATCAAGCTCAGGTAATCAAGAATATGGAGGCCAACCAGGCTCAAATTATTAAGAATATGGAACTTAATCAAAAAAAAATAATAGCGGATCACGTCAGGGAAATTGGTTCTATGCAGAGCAAGTTGTTGGCCTTAGAGGAAAATATGACGATCATGGAAGCAAATATTGAGAAAGAGATGAACTGTATGCAAAGTTTCTTCATGGCCATGAAAGTGGATAATGATGAAGCAATAAAAAACATGGAACACAAGTTGTTGACTATTGAAGAGAGTCATGTGAAGGAAATGATTGTTGTTAATGTTAAGCATTCTAATCAAATGACTGATATTCAAAATAAGTTGAAAAAAATGGAAAGACCACACATGCAGAATTTCCAACCCAAGTCAGAATTGTCAACAGATCATAGGCCTCCTAGTTTGTTGAAGCAATTTCCATCTCATCACATGGAGGTCACTTTTCCCATTAAGGAAAAATTAACTATGGTTACAAAGGACGTTAAGAAATACCAAGCTTATGTGTCACCATTGACAGAGTATATTGAGAATAAGATTGATCACACTCCAGGTTCATCAGATATTTTGTGCAAGCATCTTCAAGATCAGGACAGGAAATCTACAGTGGTCTCATTACTGACATCACAGCCCACTAAGAAGAAGAGAAAAAAGCAGAAAAGAAGAAGTAAGCAGTTCGATACATCTGATGGCCGCAAGCAGCTCGATATTCAGATGAGACAGAAGCCTACATTATGCAAAATCGAACATGGCACATCTGAAAAGCAACCTAACGACTTGCCTGAAAGCAAGAAAATGCTCAGCATGCACTATATTGAGCACATCTGATGCCACAGGGCATCCTTTGTATTGTATCTCTAACTTTACACCTTTTTATTTCAGCATTTCATTTTGCAGTTAAAGTAGATTTACTTTTCATGTTAAGTAGAATAATAAATGATAGAAGAGCTTCTATTTTTCATGTGCTTAATGTTATATGATGATATTTGGATGGACGCTATTTATGTAATTTTATGTGTTGCTTGGATACAGATTCTGGATTCTCACATTCCTCCGATGAAGCAACGTGTCCCCAAGTAGAGCCAGATGTTGACCACACTTTGTCAACGACCCCATAGTAGTACACCCCCATTTTTTCAAATGGGATTCATCATGTTCGACGTGGTCGCGCTATCCAAATTCCATCATCAGCCGACAGTTTTATGAATAATGTAAACCCATTCTGCATGTTTATGATGTAAATGATCTAAGTAAGACTGTCATGTCTGTAACAACCTAGGTAAGCCTAGTATGTTGGTGATGACTTCTATCCTAGGAGGTTTTTTGTCTCACTGACTTACTTGTGTTTTTCGACACAAGTGATCAGCAGAGTTTTCCCCCCCAGCCTCACCCCAAAGCTAGGGTGGATTTTTGTCATCAAGGTGCTAAGTGAGTCCTAGTGTTTTCTATCGAGTCTTTGTAAAAGTAGTTTGGGAATAATCCTAGCTAGTTGGCTAGATTATTTTATTACAAGCTACTTGGTCTACTAGGTCATGTTTTGAGTCGCAGAATTGGGTACGTTTTTTAGGGTCTATACGAATGGGTATTCCCCCTTCATGTGTCTAAATGTATTTATCTTATGTAAAGAGGGTTGGAAAAATAATTAAAATCCCCTCTCAATCAATTAATTTTTCTAGTCAAATTAATTAAAAAATCTGAAGCCAGAAATTTAATTAATTTTAGGTCCTAGGTGAGTATAAAATCTTTCAAAGGCGAAATTCGTTGGTCCTTAAAAAATGAATTTTTAAAGGCCCTAGGCCAAGGGAATATTGAGAATTTTAATAAATTTTAGACCCTTGGGCCTAGGTGGTTAAGTCAAAGTCAAAATTTTGAGGTAATTAACTCAAAAATAGTATTTTTGAGTTAGTTAAAATGGATTTAAATGATAAATTCGTTTTTTCCTCAACTTTGTAATTTCGATGGTCCAGATTAAAAGATGATCAAATCTTTTCGACGGTCGAGATTATTTTGACATGGATCAACCGAACTAGCCGTTGGAGATTTTGTCTTATAAATTAGAGGTCTTTGTCAGTCTTGAGTCATCTGATCTTTGGATCGTGCACTTGTTCTTGGAAGCTCTTGTGATTTCTTTTGATGAATAAAGCATAAAGACTTTGGGGTTACAAACTTTGGTGTTTCTTTTTTCAGATCTATATGGTGATTCATTTCTAAACTCTGCTACTTTATTTTGCATTTTTATGGTTGATGGTCTTCATGGATTGATCTGCATACAGGTATCTTGTGCAGTTTTCTAGGTTCATAAAATGACATTTTTTATTTAACGGGAAGACTAGTTATCTATTTTTCTGAAGGATCTCATATTATTTTCTTAAATTTCTATCAATCTAAAATTCAAATCTAAGTGTGCAGGGAAAAAAATTTTAAGGTTTGAGCGTCTAGGGAAGTCTTCAGTTGGACCAGCCGACTCTCAGATTCGTAAATCTGAAAAAGCCCATTGTTTCTAAATTCTCAGAGCTATCTTACGAATTTGTGTTTTTGCAGGGTCTTTTAGGGCTTGTGCCTCTCTTTAAAATTTCAAATTTCTAAAAATTGTGTTGAAATGGGTTTAAATCTGGCCACGAGGGCCTCCGATCTGTAGATTAATATTGTAAATTTGTATGTTTGCTTCAGGCTGTAAGGGTTTAATAATTTTTGTGCATATAGTTTTGGGATCTATTTTGGTTTTGCAGGTTGCAGGGCTTTCTCAGAAATTTTTTTTAAAATCTGGCCTCAGAATTTCTTCTATTGGCAGATTTGAATGATATTTGATTTAAGGAGCATCTAAAATCTGATTTTGAATGAAAGATTTTTGATTCTGCTGGACGAATTTTGGTTGTACTGGGTTTTGCTGAGGTTTTCTCTGCATTCGGCACAAGGCATTTCCCTTACAGTCCTCACGCTGCCTAGCCTCTGCGTTTTTTTTCCTTGCCGTCCAACTTCATTCTTTTGTCATCCGCTTGCAATCTTCACGCTGCAACCATTTCCTCATCCGTCCAGCCCTTTCCGTCCTCAAATCTGCCCTCGACTTCAAGCCCTCTTCACGTCTCCATTATCCATTCCTTGGCGTCTTCCCATTGTCGACCCCATCTTCTGCTGCCTTCCGATTTCCTAACCTGTCAAACCATTCTCACGCTGCATAGCTTCTCCTTTGTCCGTCGTCGAGCCCTTCCGTCGTCCATCTCTCCTTACCGTCGACCCTTTCCTGCATACAAATTCACTTACGCCTTTCCCCTCGTTCCTTCCGTCGTTCCTTCCTCTCAAGCCTGTGTCCAAGCCAGCTCCTCACGCTGTCGTGCTCCCGTCCTCCGACCTGCAGAACACACAAATGAAAACGCACACATATAAAGTTTAAACGTATATGCGTTGATCGATTTCATTTTTTAGTCATTTTTGTTTTAGTTGAGTTAGGTTTAGTTTAGTTTTAAATTTAATTCGATTTGATTTTCGTTTTTGTTAACTTTTAATTTTCATTTTAGTTGGGGTAGTGTTTAGTTTTAGATGCATATTTTTATTAGTTTAACCTTAGGTTTTAATTTTTAGTTTAGATTTCAACTTAGTTTAGTTTTAGATTTTAATTAACTTTAATTTTTATTTAGTTTTAATTTTTATTTTTTTTTAGATGTAATATTAATTTTTAGAGTTAGTTTTAATTTTTGTTTATTTTAGGATTTTTTTTTTTTTAAATTAAAAATTCTAAAAATTCTATAAAAAAATTTAGTCAAATGAGCTTTTAATTTTTTATCCTAAGTTTGACTATATAAATTTTTCATTTTAATTTCTAGATTGGAATAAATTGGAATATCATAGATTCAGAAACATTCCAAGCATCTGGCATTGATTTTTTGAATGATCGTTTCATGATAGCTTTGTTGTGGGCTTAAGTATTTTAATGAATGGTTATGGTGCTTTCTATTGAATATCATTGTGGTCATTTATGTTTTCATAGAAACAATTATACATCAATTACTTGGCTTTAATTGCATAACGAGATCTTTTAACTCCATAAGGCACTGGTTTCAATATAATTGATCTGTGAAATCTCGTTAATCTCATCAAGTACTTGGTTCTTTGACTATGTCTCCTAAGTTGGTTGACTTGCAACCAATTCTATTCCTTCATTTTTGTTAGGGTCTACCTCCCTTAGCTTGCAAGGAGACAGCTTAGATAGAGAGATTGGGGATCAGGGTGACAGCCCCCGATTTGAGTCGTTGTCGCGGTGCCTAGACATTCTGTGCGACAACAGTCACTATGCTAGAGAGTGTCCTAATAAGAAGGATACACCTCAGGATGATGATAACAACCACAACCACAACAATTTCAAAGGCAATGGAAATCAAAGAAATAACAGGTTCAACAACAAAGAAAAAAGAAATGCTCCAGCTGCACGATATGGAAATGGTTGACCTCTTAAGAAGTCAAGAAACTCCAGGTATGAGGAAACTAATGGTATAGATAAGAAAAATGAATTTTATCTTATCTCTGCCCTCACTACTGCCTCTCCTCTGGACACATTGGATAACTGGTTGATTGATAGTAGTGCCTCAAGGCACTTCACTGGGTACAAAGAGGCCCTCTCAAATTTGATTGAAAAGGAGACTAATTTGGAGATCATACTTGGAGACAACGCCACCTATCCCGTGAAAGGGACAGGGATTGTTACTCGTCGTTTAAATCAAGGTCAAATCCTTCATCTACAAGATGTATTATATGTACCTAACTTGAAAAAGAACCTGGTATCTATTTCTGCGATGGAAGACAAAGGCTTTAGGGTAGCATTTATTGATGGGAAGGTATATATTTGGCAAAGAAACTTCAAAGATACTTTTACACTTGGATTTAGGGTTGAAGGTCTTTATTAGGTTGGAGGAAGTCCTTTGGGAGCCATGACATGCAACACTTCTCTTCAATCCAAATTATGGCACCAGAGGTTTGCTCACCTTCATTACAAAGCTCTACCCGATGCTAGGAAGATGGTCACAGGTATGCCCAAGTTCAAAGTAGAACATGAAGGTGTTTGTCAGGGTTGTGCTGAAGGGAAACATACAAGGGGACCATTCCCCTCCAGTGAAAGTAAGACTACCAATATTCTTTAACTAATCCATTCTGATTTTTCTGGTATGTTGCCTGTAACATCTTTCAGAGGATATTTTTACTATTCTATTTTTGTGGATGACTTCTCTCGCGAAACTTGGATCTATTTCTGGAAAAATAAGGACAAAGTGTTCAAATGGTTTCGCTCTTTCAAAGGCTTGGTTGAAAATCAAACAGGAAAGAAGATCAAAATATCGAGGACTGATAATGGAACCGAATGAGTCAAATGAGTTCAATGACTATTGTAGAGAAGATGGCATTAAGAGGGAGACCACTACTGCATATACTCCTGAGCAAAATGGAGTTGTCGAAAGGAAGAATCGAACCATCATTGAAGCTACTCGTGCCATGCTTTATGACCAAGGCCTAACGATGTTATTATGGAGAGAAGCTTCCAACACTGTCGCGTACGTTCAAAATGGATGCCGACATCAAGCATTAGACTCCAAGACTCCCGAAGAAGTTTTCTCCAGTAAGAAACCTGATGTTTCTCACTTTAGAATTTTTGGTAGTCCCAAGTATTTTCATGTGCCGAAAGACAAGAGAAGCAAGTTGGATGCATCTGGGAAGAAAGGAACACTTGAGGGCTACAGTGAAACTTTAAAGGCATATAGAATCTATTTGCCTAGACAAAGGGAAGTGGAAATAAGCCGTGATGACACCTTCGATGAAGATGTTGCCCTTGGAAAGGTTAGAGATCTTCCTATTCCAAGGAAGGACAAAGATGAAGATGCAGGAAAACAGGAAGAACCTCCGACAAATGAACAAATGCTCGATATTGAAGGCCCGATGGATCCCATTGATCCACCTCCTAGTCGGCCCTCTTCCTCCAGAAAGAGGCCCTCATGGCTCAAAGACACTCTCGAAGATGCTAAGAGACACATTGCACCGAGGGGGACATTTCGTGAAAGCAAGTAGTCGAACAGGTACCAAGGGTACCTAGTTGCCATGAACACCATTGTTCAATCTGAGCCTTGTTCGTTCGAAGAAGTCGTGGAGCACCATGTTTGGAAGGATGCGATGAACGAAGAGTATGAGTCGATCATGATGAATGATGTCTGTGATGTGGTTCCTAGACTCAAGGACAAGTCTATGGTCACCTCGAAATGGCTTTACAAAATCAAACATGGAGCTGATGGGAGTGTTGAAAAGTTCAAGGCCAGGTTCATTGCTCGAGGCTTCTCTCAAAAGGAAGGTGTGGACTATGATGAGATATTTGCACTGGTTGCCCGATACACCACTATCCCTGTTAGGGCCCTATATTACTAGTGTAGTCTCTTATTGTTGTTAGTGTAGCCCCCTTATTGTTATTTTTGTACCCTTGTAGTCCCCATATTGTTATTATTGTGCCCTTACATTATTATTGTTAGGTCGGCTAGGATTATATTGTGACCCCATGGACTCCTATATATAGAAAAGAGGTTTTTTTATTTGTATCATCCAAGAATTGTTCATTTATGTAATGTAAAGGAGGTTGCCCCCTCGAAGTGGTTGATTTCTAAGGCGTCGATCTCTCTTTTCTTCTATTTCCGAAACTGCTTTCATAGCATTTGGTATCATAGCTTTGGATTCTAGGGTTTCGCTGCTTCAAACAGGTCATCGTAGCATTTTCACTATAATTGCTTTTCTACGAAGGTTCAGAAGCTAAAAAAAAACCCATTTGTGAAGAAATCCTGAGGAACTTAATGTAAAAATTTCAGATCTTGTTTCGCAATATTTTCAGAGATATGATCTGTGGAAGTTAGGGTTTTTGCAGGCTCCCAAATTTCATCTCAAAGAGATGACCTTGGGAAAATCGTCATAACTCTCTCTCTGAGCATCGGATTGGAATTCTATAAAAAGTGACCGAAAGTACACATACTGTAGTTTCCAGTGTATCAATTTCATAGCCGAAGGAGGAAGCACTGACACGTGGCATGTCGTACAAGTGTGCTCTACTGAACCAATCCATAATTAGGTCACTGTGGGAGATTGGGCATAACTTTGTCTTGAAGAATCCAAATTAGGTTACTAAATTACCGAAGATAAAATCTTGGGGATCTGAAATTACGGAGATACATCAGTTTCAATATCGAGCTCCTTAAAAGCAAGAAAAAGGTGTGTATTTTTTTTTAAAAATTGCATAAGTCTTGTTTGAAAAATATGTTTGAAGTGATTCCAAGGGTATATTGAAGCATAGATATCAGTATTGGGTTCTAAAATGCCCCATAAAAAGAATTCAACACCCATTAAGCCCTCAGAAAGCTCTACTATGACTCCTAAAGAGGAAGAAGTGCAACATGATATATCAAAATTACAAGAACAAGTGCAACAAATTTCGCTCTCGCAACGAGTAACAAAAAATGAAATGGAAGCTAAGATGGATGGTTTGAAGAAAGACGTGGAAGCTAAGATGGATGGTTTGAAGAATGGCATGGAAGCTAAGATGGATGGCATGGAAGCTATAAGATGGATGGTATAGAAGGCAACATGGATGGTTTGAAGAAAGGCGTGGAAGCTAAGATGGATGGTTTGAAGAATGGCATGGAAGCTAAGATGGATGGTATAGAAGGCAACATGGAAGATTTGAAGAAAGACATGGAAGGTTTGAAGGAAGGTTTGGCAAAGTTGCTACAAGAAAAGCTTCCTAATGGCGAAAAGGAAGTAGAGGAAACTCGTGATGAGAACAAAAGAAATGTTAATCATGATTTCATAGACTCTAATGTTGGATTTAAGACCCACCATATTCCAAAGATAGATATGAGGAAGTTTGATGGCAAGGATCCGATAACTTGGATACTACAAATGGAGCAATACTTTGAGCTCCATAATACGCAAAACACACAAAAGGTATGCATTGCAACTTTATATTTAGAAAAAAATCAATTTGTATGGTATCGATTGCTTTTTTCTCTTAAACCATGTTGGAAATACTGAGAGGGGGGGGTGAATCAGTATTCCTTTCAATTAGAGCATTAGTTAATCTTCAATTATTATCAGTGTTTGTACAATGATAGCAGCAAACAAGAGGAACACAAATGCACACAGTTTTAAAGGTGGAAACCCACTCCGGGACAAAAACCACCTAATGCTTTTCTAATAATTCTTTAATATTCAACTCCAATTGAAAATAAAGCTCCAACTTCCTAGAATCTAGAAAAGCATTCTTCTCCAGCTCCCAACGGATGGATGCTCCAATGCCCGAGATTCTCAGTAGTCAACTGAATGGATGCCCCAACACCCAATGAGCTACAACTCACCCTAGCACCACCCTACCACCCTACAGAAGAATAAAAGAAGAATGGACTCACGTACCAGGGAAAATGGTCCACTTTATAATGATATAGAATGATGTAGAAGAAGAAGATATACTAGACCATAACCCCAACTTTGACACAACCACCTAATGAAGATCCTAGACCTCCCAACACTGCCTCTTCAACCCTTGGCAGATAGACACTAGTACAATTTTTACAATAATGTATTTACAATGACTTAGTACAATGATACCTTTACAATGATTGTATGCAATGCTGCCCACTTGAAGACTTCATATGATGAACTTCTTGCTATTGTTATGCACCTTGGTTGCTGCTCTTTTCATGCTACCCTCTGCTGCACCTTGCTTTGCTTTGCTGCCGTAGAAAGTCTGGTCCTTTGCAACCCTTGACCTAAGTCACCGGATTCGGCGAATCTGAAGGAAAAAGTTCGAAAATCGCCGAATTTAATCGGCAGCCGAATAAAATCGATTGTGTTCGCCGAATCCAACGCCGAATTTCATGTCGAACCCGAATCTGAAAAAAAATCGATTAAATTCGTGTTTTTTTTATTAAATTCGGCAAAAATTCGTGTTTAGGGTTGTCGTTTGGTAAATCGGGAATAGGTTTGCCGGCAGGCAGCCGCATTGTTGTCACAGTAGACAGTTCACTCAGAGTTTCGGCCTGAAAAACTTACTCTCGGCATCCAGACTCCACAGCGGCCACAATGGACAGGTTACAGGCTTAGACTTAGCTCCACGGGCTCACAGTTATCATTCACAGGCTACAGCGGCGTTGGTCTCTTCCAGCAAACCACAATCCAATTTGTCAAACGGTCACACTGTATTTGTGACTTTTCCACAGCGCCACAGGCTCACATTGCCGGCCCGGGCTCAAGCCTCACAGTCCTCAGTGCTACTGCTCAGTGGCTCACATGTAACTTGTAAGTTCTTCATTCCTTTCTGAGATTCTCTCCCCCTTTCTCATGTGCTTGAGTCACGAGTGACAGTAGATCTTACCATGGATGATACATAATTCAGGTATGACGATTCACAGTTAAAAACTTAAAACTTAGAAATAGAGTCTCGTTGATATATCATATGACAAGGTCTACGGTCTACCATCTCATTACTAATTTACTACCAGTCTACCACACCTTCGACAATATTACCACAGTGTCATAGTTTTAATAATAACACAGTCTCGGCCTATGGTAATACTACAGTTTCGACTCTCGGCTTGTACAGTTGTACAATTGAAGCCTGAAGGTTGTTTTCAGCCCTTTTTAGGGCACAAACTCTGGCATATATTGAACTTATTTAAAGAATGGTTCAAGTATTTTTGTGGTCCAAACTCAGAGGTATATTATATACACAGTCACAAACCCTATGTCCGATATTTTTAAGGATACATCTCATCACATTTGTTTGCACTAGAACTCTGAACAAGACGTCTTACCCTATGGACTAGACTTGTGACTATTCAAAGGATATCTAAAGCCTTTTTGAAGGCAATTCAAACATTATGAAGCTCTATTTATGAAGTTATGAATATATCTCTGGTGCGGTCAGAACTGAGAAAGGTTTCATAGACTATAGACTATAGTTACTCCGAACTCGTTCTATTGTTGCCTTCTTTTGTGCAATCAAAGTATGATTTGCAGACCAATACTTGGCACTGTACAAGATTTTTAGCAATTTGTAACAAAGGGAATTTTTGGAATAGCCTCAACTTTCAAGGCATTATCATTGTAAAAGGGTTATATCAATATGCACAGAACAAAGGTTTATAGTCTCTTATTTGTGTGACAGATTTATAGTCTCTTTTTGCATATGTTATGCGGCATGCCATTCAAATGAACCATGATTCATGAACAAGCACAGACCTAGCTTTTCAGTTGGTTTACAGGCCATTCAATCAATTTTATCGACAAGACAATAGTCAAGACATTACATTTAAAGACCAATTTTGAAGCTAGGTTTCATGCCAAATGAAATTTTTTCTAAGAGATTTTTCCACCACAGTCTACAGATGTGACTGTGAATTTTCATTTAGAAAAATTTTCAATTGATAAATTGCAAATTTGCATGTACCAGAGTGCCATTTTCTTTTCCTATTCTTTGACAGAAACTGAATTTGTGAACAATGAACACTGAATTTGTGATAGGCTAGGCCTTCAGGGTTACTGTAGAGTCTAGACTGTAGTCTGTAGTTTGTAATGCCTCATAAAAATATTAATAACAGAGGCTTTAAATTTTTAATCTGTCCTTTACTAGTGACTTTGTAAGTATGTTTATTAAAAAAAATTTAAATTACAGTCTAGCAGAATTACAGTACAGT